>QRDG01000501.1:428837-635461 GCA_012064385.1 Puccinellia tenuiflora | reverse complement strand
AAAGGGAATCGTATATGAGATTAATTGAATCTCCGACATCGTGGTTCAATCGAGAAAAGGTTTTCGTTAAGTGTATAGGAATTAATATGGGCATCCCGGTCCCGCTATTAATATTGATATGATCATGTCTATGCATTCTCGAACCCGTAGGGTCACACACTTAACGTTCTGATGAAATTAGGTTTTGCGATGAATTAAATGATGAAGTGAACGAATGGTGATTCGGAGTCTCGGATGGGATCCCGGACATCACGAGAGGTTCCGGAGGAGTCCGGAGAATAAGATTCATATATGGAAAGTTGTTTCCGGAGGTTTCGGAAAAGTTCCGGGAAATTTTGCAGGGTACCGGAAAGGTTCCGGAAGTTTCTAGAAGTGTCTAGATGGGGCCCACATGGACCAAAGGGGTGCAGCCACCACATGGTGTGCCGCACCACCTAAGGCCCACATGGGCTGGTGCGGCATAGGAAGGAGGGGAATCCCACTCCTAGTTGGACTAGGAGTTGGGCCCTCCACCCTTTAGGAAAGGGGCCCAAGGAGGAGTCCTAGATGGACTCCAACTTGGGGGGCAAGGCAAGAGGGGGCCGGCCGGCCCCTGCCCTAGCCCTAGCCGCCACCTATAAATAAGGGGGGAGGGAGGGGTGCGGCACACCCTTGAGGCTGCCGCCCCACACACCCTGCCGCACCACCTCCTCCTACCCTAAACCCTAGCTGCGCCACCCCTTACCCCGAAGGGCTGCCGCCGCCTCTCCTCCACCAAAGGCTGCCGCACCCCCCTTATGCCCTAGGGGCTGCGCCACCATCTCCTCTCCCTCTCCTCTTGCTTGGCTTGGCGAAGCCCTGCTCGCGGAGATCGTCATCATCACCGGCACTACCGTCGTGCTGCTGAGATCATCAAGGCCACGTCCTCTCGCTTGCGGGATCAAGGAGTTGACGTCTTCATCGAGCCGTACGTGTGGACGCCGCGGAGGTGCTGCCCGTTGCTGCACTTCACCGGATTGGATCTCGAGGATAATACATCTCCTCGCGACTAGACGAGTCTAGTTGCGGGGATCGACTAGTCAACCCCTACACCGACAAAACGCGTTTGTTGATCTTCAAGGGTAAGAGATTGGATCTCACCTTCGCTATCTTCATCTCGTAGATCTAGATCCTTGGGGTTTATTCCGCTTGCCGCGTAGGAATTTTTTTTGTTTTCCATGCTGCGACCCCATCAGTGGTATCAGAGCCTAGATTTATTCGTAGATGTTGGTGCGATTAGAACACAAGGAGTTGTGGGCGTTGATATTTTATGTTTCTACCTTCTCGCGTGCACTTTGCATCTTTGCGGTATTGTGAGATTGAAGCGGCCCGGACCAACCTTACTCGTCCACGCACGAGAGACCGGTTCCACGACTGACATGCAACTTGTTTTGCATAAGTGGCTGGCGGGTGTCTGTTTCTCTTGCTTTAGTGAGGATGCAATTTTCAATGGAAGGCCTTTCAAAAGGATGAGTAAATAAGCAACTATTATATCACCGTTGTGGTTTTGCGTAGATTAGAACGGTTCTATCTCGTTGACCCAAGCCACGTAAAATTTGCATAAACAAAATAGAGGACGTCTAACTTGTTTTTGCAGAGGGGGTCAAGTGATGTGATATGGCCAATGTGATTTGTGATAATGTATGCAATGATCATGTTTGTAATATTTCGCGACTTGCATGTCGACGAGTACGGCAACCGGCTGGAGCCATATGGTTGTCTTTTATTTTATGTGACCTGCGCGTCAATGAATCACCATGTAATTGCTTTACTTTATTGCTAAGAGTAGCATTAGTTTTAGTTGCAATAGTTGGTGGACAACCATGGTGATGGCACCACGATGATGGAGATCATGCCGGAGATGGAGATCTTGCCGGTGCTTTGAAGATGGAGATCTAAGAGCATAAGAAGAAAGGCCATATCATATCACAATTATGAATTGCATGTGATGTTAATCCCTTTTATGCACCTTATTGTTATGCTTAGATGTGATCGCGACGGTAGCATGATAAGGTGATCTCTCATGTTAATATCAAGATAATTAAGTGTTCTCCCCTAGTATGCACCGTTGCGAAAGTTCGTCGTTTCGAAGCATCACGTGATGATCGGGTGTGATAGATTCAACGTTCACATACAACGGGTGTAAGCCAGTTTTACACATGCAAAAATACTACGGTTGTCTTGACGAGCCTAGCATGTACAGACATGGCCTCGGGAACACGGAACCGAAAGGTTAAACACGAGTCATATGAATGATATGATCAACACTGAGTTGTTCACCATTGAAGCTACATCATCTCACGTGATGATCGGTTGTGGTGTAGTGGATTTGGATCGTGTGTCACTAAACAACTAGAGAGATGTTGAGTTTAGTGGGAGTTCATATGTTAATTTGATTAAGTTGAACTAAAATTATCATAAACAAGTGTCCTAAAGATGTCTTTGCAATCCTTGTAGATCATGGCCGACTACAGTAGTATGTTTCTTGCTGAGGAGCTGCGTCTCGATGGGTCAAACTTTGCTGAGTGGTACATGCGTCTGAGAGAAGTCCTACACCCAATGGCGAGCTCTACGTGATAGATGAACCTTTAGAAAAACGCCCTGATGTTACTGCTGACTATGAAGGGTACATGGAGTGGTATGATCAAAAGACCACCTACTTGAAAGTCGAGTGGCTGATGTGCACCTTCATGGATTCTAACCTTGGTAGACAATTTGGAAACTTGAGCGCAATGGAGATTGTCGATGAGCTGAAACGAAGGTTCATAGCACAAGTTAGAGTTGCAAGGTTTGAATGCTTGGATGATTTTCTTTCAACTAAGATGGAAGAAAACACTTGCTTGGAACAACACCTAAGGAAGATGCACCGGCTGTATTTTACTATGGTGGATGTTTGGAACCATGAGATAACTGACGAGATGGCAATAGATGGGGTGTTGCGCTCGCTTCCCCCCAGCTATAAGAATTATGTCAGGAACTATGTCATGGGAAGGGATTCGATCACTTTCTGTGAGTTTATTTCCCAGCTGCGTCATGTCAAAGTGGAACCCATAGCAGGAGAAGTAGTCAATGCAGAAGGTATATTTTGATATACTAGTTATAAATGTTTAAATGTCCCATTTACACTTGTGGTGAGCTAAGTATTTGATACTTGTGCTGTTTTGTGAAAACAGGGCCCGCCGTTTGAGAAGTGCATGGAGGGACTGAGTGGATTTCGCGGGAAGATGGCAATCAAGGAGTTGATGCTGGCGATGTTCTACTTCTACATTTATCATTTTAAATTAGAGGATTTGAATGAGTTTTGTAATCGAATTAAGTGTGATCTTAAATTAGTGTGTCTCGATTTATGAGACGGTCATTCATGTTAAAGACAAGTGGTCGTTCTGTTTTCATGAGTAATCCTTCTTTAGTGATCACGTTTCGATTATGGGATTATTGTCCTTTGTTGGATTTAAACGATAATTAGTTAAACACTTATAAAAAATAAAGCATGCTAAAAAATATCCTATACTTGATGATAAGATTTGTTTTAACTGTACTATTAGTGCTGAAGAGCATCTTGATGCGCATCACTAAGTAGTGTGGTTAAAAATGTCATTTTCTGAAAATGCCATGAGTTGCTGAAAATAAACACAAGTGTTGGTGGTATTTTTCAGTGAATAAAAGACATCATTATTTTATCGTGAATGAGTGAATAGGAGTATTTATTCATGTCATGATGAGAGCATGGAAGTGGAGGATATTGAGTTAACAAGATAATTGAGTCTTTTCGATTTGATCAAAAGAGACAAAATATTTGAGTTATTGTTTAGTATGAAGACTTGTGACAAGTGTTATCACAAATTACAATATTTAGAGATTATTCAAAAGTGTTTTGATAAACCTAAAGTATTGTAGTCACATTATATTTGATATTATGTGGTCATAAAGAAGGGTTTTGGTTTTAAGGTTTTATTTGTATCATTTAGATTTATTTTGATAACACTCTGTTTTAAATAAAGGATCTATTTAATGATTTGCGTTTCGCATATGAGTTATGTGAAATAGTGGTTTCAATAATTATGAGATAATTAAAAACCAAAGCAAATGAAGTTTTGTAATATATTCATATGAGATTATGAATAGAGATTCCACAAATGTGAGACTAAAAGGGACAAACCAATGTGTTTGGTTGTGTTGTGTATTTTAGTGGTTTCATCATGAAATGGTTTCATGGATAAAAGAATTGTTGGAATAAATTTAGAAAGCTAAAACCTTGCATGTTTATGTATCAAGTGGCACATATGTAAAGTGCTATGTTGGTTAAAACTTGACATATAAAAGATTTTAATGATGGTGATCATTGAATTTTGGTTTAGCTTGTCTAAAGAGATGTAGGTTTCAAGAATATGAATTTTGTCAAAAGTTGAAAAATAATATTCATGATTTACTTGTCATGTTTGAGAAACAAGACATAGCTACAAAACTACAAAAGAAGAAATAGAAACTTTAAAATACGAAAGTGACTAAAAGTCATTCTATTTTAAGTTTAAATCATACAGTAATCGTTACTTGATTTTGTGAAAAGAATGTTTCACATATTTATTTTGCAAAAGAGTTTGCGTGGAATAAATAAAACTTAGAGCTGGCAAGGTGCTGGCGTTTCGTATATGAGTTCTCGAATCTTAAGAGTTAAGAGTTTTGGAGGAGTCCAAAGTGTCGAGAAAGTGCATAAGAAACTGAGTGAGATCTAATTAAGATATGTGGTGACATATATTAAGTTAGAGCAGAAACTGATTTCCATAATCAAAATATGTGGTGACATATGTTTGAGTGGGAACTAGTTAATCATGGTCAAATATAAAGATAACATATTTCTGAGTGGGAGCCAAAGTGGCTTCACAATTTAATGTGTGTATATTTGAGTGGGAGTTTACAACATCGTATTTGAATGAAATGGAGATTTCGTAAATTTTGTAAATGTTGTCATGGACCAATGCATAACTTATGAAGTTAGTTTGAACGTCAAATATTCATGTAGATGAATGTATCTATGGAGGATAGATAAGTTTGATAAAACATTAAAGTCAGGATGTTTTAACCTAAATGTTTTTGAAGGAGTTCAAAATGAAACAAGAGAAGAATGGTTCATCTCATTGTATTATACAGGTGAAACATTGAGTTGAGAACTCAGTACAAAATTGATGGTTGAAGGATATGTTGGAATTCAATATGAATTGTTCATAGGTCTCAACATATAAGAACCATGTGTTTGTATATAACGATACGTGACCCAAGTTCTTGATTGTAAGAACATGTTGAATGAGGAGTCATTTTTCATGAAATTGAGATAAATTTAGAAAATGGTAGACTTGGTTGAAGTCATAAAGCCAGACTAAATTGGAGATCTCTTAGAGTCAGAGCAGCGCAGCGAAAGCATGATCGGAAATATCGAAGTGCAAAGTTACACTGTCAATTTGTTGAGTCTACAACATATAGGAGTATATGATTAATTCAAGGATTAAAATAAGATATAATATTTTGGTTTGAGAAAGTTGTTTCAAGATTGAGTGATTTCCGGATGCATATATTATGAGAAAGTCCATTTGACTAATCATACATATGGGCATAAAAGGATATGAGTATCTCACTCTATAACCAAACATATTATATGCATTATATGATAATGAGTTTTATCATGGGATGATAGGAAGTTTATCATGTGATGATAAAGTAATGTCAAATTAGGTGACAGTTACAATTTTGCAAAGGACATAAGGAGCTGTAAAGTACAAAGCACGGACAGAACCTCTTCCACAAGCAAACATGATCAGCACTGAGACTTCATGAGTGAGACTCCATGAGTGTTGGATCGCGGAAATGTAAACTAGATTATTGACTCTAGTGCAAGTGGGAGACTGTTGGGAATATGCCCTAGAGGCAATAATAAAATGGTTTATTAAGCATATTCACGTTTATGATAATAGTTTATTATCCATGCTATAACTATATTAAATGGAAACATAATACATGTGTGGAATATAAACACCCGGAGTCCCTAGTGAGCCTCTACAGGACTAGTTCGTTGATCAAGAGATAGTTAGAGTTTCCTAACTATGGACTTGTTATAGTCACTTGATAACGGAGTCATATCATTAGGAGTAATGGTGTGATGGACATGACCCAAATAAAGAGTTGCAATTAATCGTGTCACAAAAGTTTTGTTGTCAACACTTTTAATATGCCAAATATAGTTTCCTTAGACCATGAGATTATATCACTCCCGTTCACCGGAGGAATGCTTTGTGGACATCAAACGTCACTTCGTAACTGGGTGATTATAAAGGTGGCTTTCAGGTATCTCCGATGGTGGGTTGTTGGGTGATATGAATCGAGAGTGGGATTTGTCCCTCCATGTGACGGAGAAGATATCTCCAGGCCTTCTCGGTAATATAGCATCAAAAGTCTGCAGACATATGATTAGGTTGTAATCACCAGGATCCTATATTATGGACGAGTAAAGAGAACTTGCCGGTAACGAGGTTAAACTAGACATGGGGATGTCAACGATTATATCTCGGGCAAGTAAAATATCGTGAGACAAAGGGAATCATATATGAGATTAATTGAATCTCCGGCATCGTGGTTCAATCGAGAAAAGGTTTTCGTTGAGTGTATAGGAATTAATATGGGCATCCCGGTCCCGCTATTAATTATTGATATGATCATGTCTATGCATTCTCGAACCCGTAGGGTCACACACTTAACGTTCCAATGAAATTAGGTTTTGCGATGAATTAAATGATGAAGTGAACGAATGGTGATTCGGAGTCTCGGATGGGATCCCGGACATCACGAGAGGTTCCGGAGGAGTCCGGAGAATAAGATTCATATATGGAAAGTTGTTTCCGGAGGTTTCGGAAAAGTTCCGGGAAATTTTGCAGGGTACCGGAAAGGTTCCGGAAGTTTCTAGAAGTGTCTAGATGGGGCCCACATGGACCAAAGGGGTGCAGCCACCACATGGTGTGCCGCACCACCTAAGGCCCACATGGGCTGGTGCGGCATAGGAAGGAGGGGAATCCCACTCCTAGTTGGACTAGGAGTTGGGCCCTCCACCCTTTACGAAAGGGGCCCAAGGGTCCTAGATGGACTCCAACTTGGGGGGCAAGGCAAGAGGGGGCCGGCCGGCCCCTGCCCTAGCCCTAGCCGCCACCTATAAATAAGGGGGGAGGGAGGGGTGCGGCACACCCTTGAGGCTGTCGCCCCACACACCCCTGCCGCACCACCTCCTCCTACCCTAAACCCTAGCTGCGCCACCCCTTACCCCGAAGGGCTGCCGCCGCCTCTCCTCCACCAAAGGCTGCCGCACCCCCCTTATGCCCTAGGGGCTGCGCCACCATCTCCTCTCCCTCTCCTCTTGCTTGGCTTGGCGAAGCCCTGCTCGCGGAGATCGTCATCATCACCGGCACTACCGTCGTGCTGCTGAGATCATCAAGGCCACGTCCTCTCGCTTGCGGGATCAAGGAGTTGACGTCTTCATCGAGCCGTACGTGTGGACGCCGCGGAGGTGCTGCCCGTTGCTGCACTTCACCGGATTGGATCTCGAGGATAATACATCTCCTCGCGACTAGACGAGTCTAGTTGCGGGGATCGACTAGTCAACCCCTGCACCGACAAAACGTGTTTGTTGATCTTCAAGGGTAAGAGATTGGATCTCACCTTCGCTATCTTCATCTCGTAGATCTAGATCCTTGGGGTTTATTCCGCTTGCCGCGTAGGAAATTTTTTTGTTTTCCATGCTGCGACCCCATCAGTGGTATCAGAGCCTAGATTTATTCGTAGATGTTGGTGCGATTAGAACACAAGGAGTTGTGGGCGTTGATATTTTATGTTGCTACCTTCTCGCGTGCACTTTGCATCTTTGCGGTATTGTGAGATTGAAGCGGCCCGGACTAACCTTACTCGTCCACGCACGAGAGACCGGTTCCACGACTGACATGCAACTTGTTTTGCATAAGTGGCTGGCGGGTGTCTGTTTCTCTTGCTTTAGTGAGGATGCAATTTTCAATGGAAGGCCTTTCAAAAGGATGAGTAAATAAGCAACTATTATATCACCGTTGTGGTTTTGCGTAGATTAGAACGGTTCTATCTCGTTGACCCAAGCCACGTAAAATTTGCATAAACAAAATAGAGGACGTCTAACTTGTTTTTGCAGAGGGGGTCAAGTGATGTGATATGGCCAATGTGATTTGTGATAATGTATGCAATGATCATGTTTGTAATATTTCGCGACTTGCATGTCGACGAGTACGGCAACCGGCTGGAGCCATATGGTTGTCTTTTATTTTATGTGACCTGCGCGTCAATGAATCACCATGTAATTGCTTTACTTTATTGCTAAGAGTAGCATTAGTTTTAGTTGCAATAGTTGGTGGACAACCATGGTGATGGCACCACGATGATGGAGATCATGCCGGAGATGGAGATCTTGCCGGTGCTTTGAAGATGGAGATCAAAAAGCATATGAAGAAAGGCCATATCATATCACAATTTTGAATTGCTTGTGATGTTAATCCCTTTTATGCACCTTATTGTTATGCTTAGATGTGATCGCGACGGTAGCATGATAAGGTGATCTCTCATGTTAATATCAAGATAATTAAGTGTTCTCCCCTAGTATGCACCGTTGCGAAAGTTCGTCGTTTCGAAGCATCACGTGATGATCGGGTGTGATAGATTCAACGTTCACATACAACGGGTGTAAGCCAGTTTTACACATGCGAAAATACTACGGTTGTCTTGACGAGCCTAGCATGTACAGACATGGCCTCGGGAACACGGAACCGAAAGGTTAAACATGAGTCATATGAATGATATGATCAACACTGAG
The DNA here is from genome assembly GCA_012064385.1 of Puccinellia tenuiflora. Taxonomy (NCBI): domain Eukaryota; kingdom Viridiplantae; phylum Streptophyta; class Magnoliopsida; order Poales; family Poaceae; genus Puccinellia; species Puccinellia tenuiflora. Next base: position 626,574 of record QRDG01000501.1, on the reverse strand, counting down.
TTGTTCACCATTGAAGCTACATCATCTCACGTGATGATCGGTTGTGGTGTAGTGGATTTGGATCGTGTGTCACTAAACAACTAGAGAGATGTTGAGTTTAGTGGGAGTTCATATGTTAATTTGATTAAGTTGAACTAAAATTATCATAAACAAAGTTTCCTAAAGATGTCTTTGCCCTTGTACATCATGGCCGACTACAGTAGTATGTTTCTTGCTGAGGAGCTGCGTCTCGATGGGTCAAACTTTGCTGAGTGGTACATGCGTCTGAGAGAAGTCCTACACACCAATGGCGAGCTCTACGTGATAGATGAACCTTTAGAAAAACGCCCTGATGTTACTGCTGACTATGAAGGGTACATGGAGTGGTATGATCAAAAGACCACCTACTTGAAAGTCGAGTGGCTGATGTGCACCTTCATGGATTCTAACCTTGGTAGACAATTTGGAAACTTGAGCGCAATGGAGATTGTCGATGAGCTGAAACGAAGGTTCATAGCACAAGTTAGAGTTGCAAGGTTTGAATGCTTGGATGATTTTCTTTCAACTAAGATGGAAGAGAACACTTGCTTGGAACAACACCTAAGGAAGATGCACCGGCTGTATTTTACTATGGTGGATGTTTGGAACCATGAGATAACTGACGAGATGGCAATAGATGGGGTGTTGCGCTCGCTTCCCCCCAGCTATAAGAATTATGTCAGGGATTATGTCATGGGAAGGGATTCGATCACTTTCTGTGAGTTTATTTCCCAGCTGCGTCATGTTAAAGTGGAACCCATAGCAGGAGAAGTAGTCAATGCAGAAGGTATATTTTGATATACTAGTTATAAATGTTTAAATGTCCCATTTACACTTGTGGTGAGCTAAGTATTTGATACTTGTGCTGTTTTGTGAAAACAGGGCCCGCCGTTTGAGAAGTGCATGGAGGGACTGAGTGGATCTCGCGGGAAGATGGCAATCAAGGAGTTGATGCTGGCGATGTTCTACATCTACATTTATCATTTTAAATTAGAGGATTTGAATGAGTTTTGTAATCGAATTAAGTGTGATCTTAAATTAGTGTGTCTCGATTTATGAGACGGTCATTCATGTTAAAGACAAGTGGTTGTTCTGTTTTCATGAGTAATCCTTCTTTAGGAAAGAATTGTTGCCGCGTAGGAAATTTTTTTGTTTTCCATGCTGCGACCCCATCAAATATTTCCATCAAAAGAATTGTTTGGTCAACAAGGGAGACGGTGTAGAGTTTTTATGGTTATGACCGGTAGATGTCTTATGTTGTTCTGTTACCGGTTATGGTTAGATGTTTGCTTCAAATACTTTTTTTTGCTAAGCCTAAAAATTCGTACTGAGTGTATGGTTCACTCGTGCATCCAATCCCCAAAGCCAAACTTTCTTGCCAGCTGAGTCCACCATATCTACCTATGCATGGTATTTCCTACCATTCCAAGTAAATTTGTCATGTGCTACCTTTAAAAATTCAAAATACTCCTTCGTTGTGCCTCTGTTTTTAAGCTCATGAGGGAGCAGTAAAGAGCTAGATATAACTTGTGACAAGCGAGGTCATTTCCCCCCTTTCACCCGGTGTTGATGGATTACGTCTTCACTTGAATCAACCCGAGAGCAGCTTAAGCAAAATATAAATATAACTCACCAATTCTCCTCCGCGCAATGCAAATCTGAGAAATCAGCCCAAACATTGGACAGTGGTGAAACCAAGGAGAAAGAGGAGCGTACTCGCTCTTCTAAGAACCAGCTGCTCTTACAAGTATAAAAAACCTTGCTTGTTATGAGGGACTAGATAGTTTCTCTATTGTGAAGTCGTTGACGAAAGCATGCATGCCTCAAAATCATTTTACTTCTGTTTTAAAAACCAAAAAGCTCTAGCACATGACTAATCTCTTCTTCCCTCTGCGAAGGGCCTTTCTTTTACTTTTAATGTTGAGTCAGTTTTCCCTTTTTCCTTCTATCTCCACAAAAGCAAACATCTAGCATTGACCCTGGGTAACGTTGAGCATATTACATTATCGAGATTAAACATGAATCTTTATATTGACTTTATCTATAAGATAAGCCATTGGAAGTTGAAGCTCTTTACTAATGCTTACATCTTCCTTTGTGTTGATTCTCAAACACTTTTGTCATGGAATTATTATCCTTGTGAATTATTCAAATATGTTGATCACATTGTTTTCATGTCTTTGACATACTATTTATGAAAGGTTTTGCTTGGATGATTCAACTTGTTTATTCATTGCTTTCTTGCTATCAATTATAGACAATTGTTTTGTATCTCTTCATTCACATCTTTGATTTGCATTACTATCTTGATCAAGAATGTGTTGGTTGCAAGTCTCATAAAAATTAGTTGTTGTCACTTACCTACTCGAGGACGAGTAGGAGTTAAGCTTGGGGATGATGATACGTCTCAAACGTATCTAAATTTTTTGAATGATCCATGCTAGTTTTGTGATATTGTCACATGTTTTTACTGTCATTTATATCATTTTTATGCATTTTGTCGGACTAACCTATTGACAAGATGCCAAGTGCCAGTTTCCTGTTTTTCCTGTTTTTGTATTTCAGAAAAGTCACAACAGGAAATATCGTCGGATTGCCCTCAAAATTTACGGAGATTTTTTATGCGACAGAATACACACGTGGACCAAAGAGCAACCTGGGGGCCACCCAGGGGCCAGGGGCGGGTAGCGGCCGCGCCCCCCCCCCCCCCTTGACCCGCGGGTGGGCCCGCCCCTGCCTTCTGGGCATCATCTCGGCCCCCTCCGACGCCTATAAAATCCCTTTTGACCTAAAACCGAGAGGGCGGCCATTATTTTTGTAACATCCCAATTTTCAAAATTTGCATAAGCATGCATTCATGTCATCATATGCATTTGTTTGTGCATTTAGTTTAATTATTTTATGTGGCTTGTTTTAATTTTTGATTTATTCAATTCAAACAATGGAATAAGGGTGCTAAGTAACCCTAACCATGTTTTTCCAATATTTTAATTTATTTTATTGGCAAGATTAATGCCATAATACTCTAAACTAGACAAGCTCTCCAAAAAGTATTTTTGCCAATTTTTATGAAAAGTTTGGCTATGGTTTTATTTTCAGTTTTTAAAACCAGGGAAAAGGAAAAAGGAAAAGCTCTGTCAAAAAAAAAAAAAAAAAAAAAACGGCCGAGCCAGCCCACCCGAGCCGGCCCAGGACCAGCCCAGCAGCGCCCCCGACCGGCCTCTCTTCCTCTCCCCTTTTCTTCTCCTTTCTCTCCCCGACGTCGTGACGAACTCGAACTCCACCGAACCACCTCCGCGAAAATCTCCACCGAATCGGACTTATCCGCATCTCCCTCGCCCTCTACTTATTCTCCACCATCTCCGCGTCCTCTCCACCCCGAAACCCTAGCTGCTGCGCCACCAGGCTGCTGTAAATCGAGCTCGAGACGCCGCACTGCCGCCGCCGGTAAACCTCTCCTCCGGCCGTACTCCGGCGATTCCCAGCTCCTCCCCTCCCCTCCATTTGCTTCATCTCATCGTGGCGCACCTCTCTGACATCTTCTCCAATTTTTCCCGCCTCCAGATCGACGAGAGCGTCCACGCACGCCTCGGGCCGCCGCTGTACGCAACTCCGGCGAGCAATCACCGGAGAAGGAGACCGCCTCGGAGACCACCGCCGCGCCATCGACCTCGCCGCATCACGCTGATCACGCAGGTGAGATCCGCGAGTCCTGGAGCGCCACCGTTCGCCGGGAACGCCGCATGCCGACGCGTCGCCGCCGCGCACCGCCGCCCACCGAAACCCTAGCTCCGGCCGGCCCGCATCCCTTTAGATCTGGACCGTTAGATCTTGATCTAACGGCTCCGTTTTATTTATTTAACCGAACCGGTACCGGCCAGTGAGATCGCGCCGCGTCACCGCCCAGTCAGCACACAGTCAGCGTCCACGTCAGCCCAACATTTCTGTAAATTCAGCCGAATTAAATTAATTTGGCTATTTTGCAGAAAAGACCCTGAATCTTTAAACCATCATATCTTTTTAATGGCTCGGTCAAATTTAATGAACTTTATATTTTTGAAAACCTTATGATCTGTAGATTGTTTTAGAACCATTAGTTTTCTGTTTTGACAAATTAAAAATTATTCAAATTTCAAATGAGAGATTTGAGTAATTTTGGCATAACTTTATATCTACAAGTTATTTTAAATTAATTTCTTCTGCAAAAGTGTTTATTTTAGTGCCCTCTGTCCAGTAGTATTTTTAGTTTGCACTTGTGCATCATGCATTGTTAATGTTTTTGTAGAAACTCAAACAGTGGTAGATTGACTATAGTAATTATTTTAAATTATTAAAACCACTTAAAATATGAATCATGAGCATCATGCATATAGTAAATAACAGAAAGTAATAACTTTATTAATTTCTTAACTTTGACTTGTGTTGTTTGCATATTCATCATGCATTCATATTTTATTGTAATGCCATTATTGTATGTGTATTGAATTGTTGCGAATTGCTTGTTTAGATTGTGAAGAGTGCCAGGAGTGCTGTGAGTGTTGCAACCTGAACAACTATCAAGGCAAGTACACACACCAATTCATGAAGGACCTACTACTTTGTTATATTATGCACTGCAGATTATTTCAGTAGCTTTGCATGATAGGCTTACCACTACTATAATATATATGCTATGCAAACCTGTTAGGATAGCCACATGACTAGTTGACTAGTGACCTATTCAATTTAGTGGAATTGCTTGCTGCAAAACTGAAGTGTTTTATTGTAGTTGAGTTAAGGAAAATTCTACTAAATTAATGAACTACCTAGGTGGTATTGGTTTGTATGATGGAGGCGAAGTTGAGTGGCTATTCAGGCCCATTTCTATGGTGTGAACCTGAATACGTGCACTTGTGAAAGACCACCTAGGGTTTGAGATTAATGTCACACCGTGTTTGTTTGCCCGACCGTGCAACCACTAGTCATATGGGCTCTGTCTTGACGGAGTACGTTGTGTGGACCTGGGTCAGTGAGATCTGATGATGTAGAGGGGTAGGACGGCAGTGATCTTGCTAGAGTACCATGGGAAAACACTTCTGAAAAGTCTCGTCTTGATCTTCTCCTTTCCTTTTCACTAAATGAGGGTTAAGGATAGAATGGGTTGATCGAGTCTAGTGGGGAAAGTGCCACAAACTCTCGAGAGTATATTTAAAACTATGATCATAGCCGTGTCCCCGGTAATGGACAATCACGAGTGACCAAATAAGGTTGTCGATAGAAGATCTCACTCATTCCAATTTCAGTAATAAAACTTGTTGGGTGAACTCGGGTAAATGAGACATTGGATGCGTTCCATGGGAGTGTCTCATAATGTTAAGTCGAAATTGAAAAAGGTTTTATGAAAAGTAGGATAAAATTTGCTTTCTGCAATAGCCTTGAACACCACCAGCCAAATAAGCATGTAGTGGTAGTCTTTGTCATTTATATACCACCATAGTGCGATACTTGCCAGCCTGTCACAAGGTATTGACCCAAATTCCCTGGGCTGCAACGTTAATGTTGCAGGTTGTTCAGATGAGGAGTGAGGACGTGGTTTGTCTCGAGCTTACAACCAACATGTTCGCCAGTGGCACATGGAGATGATGGAGCTCAGTGCTACTTTATTATGCTGCTTGAACTCTGAATAATATTTGTGGAACTTTATTTATTTTAAGCTAGCTTCGGCTATGCAAAGTTGTAATAAAGTACTTTATTCTGGATCATTCGTACTTGCGATGTAATAATGTTTAACATTTATGCATGATATTACATCCTGTTGGTGAATGCTAGCCATACTCGATCCAGGGCCTAGCAATTCACGAGGTATTCTTGCTTTTCAAAGTGAGGGTGCTACATTGTCTACTTTAGGTATTGAGGAGATTGGATCTGCATCTTCTATCAAGTCAACTATGCTTGCCGACGATAATAGTGATTGGCTACATAGAAATGATACTTACATGCGAGGTATGAAAACACTTGAAGAGCTGCAAAACGTACCTACATATTTAGGGTTGCATGACCAAGACAGCTTCATAAGGAAAAGCGCATATGAGGAGAAGAAAAAACTACGTGATTCTTCTGAGCAAACACGACAACGGAAAAGGGAATGATACTCATTAATGACAGATGAACGTACGGTTGCAGAAGAATCGTGAGTATAAAAAATGCATGCGGGAAAACAAAATAATGGGTGACAGCAATGATATTGTAACTGCGTCTGCCAGTACACCTATTGTGCAAGCACAACCATACAAATATCATCATACAGGTTTGTTGGCCCCATATATATTATATATTAATGACGTTCTTCTCGCCATGATATTTACCTATTACTTGTATGTCTGATCGTGTGTTTTGCATCTTATAGGTGACATTAATACGGATGAAGATTGTGATCCTACATGGATTTTTGAGCCAAATGATCATGAAGCTTGTGAGGAAGGTAATGTGGAATATTTAATTTACATTTTCATATTGCCTACATATAAAAAAGTAATCGGATTCAACATGTTTTGCTCATAGATAACTTGGACACCATGCAAGAGGACCAAACAAAACATGATGATGACGAGGAGTGCAGGATTTTTCGTGGTCTAGGTAATTTACAACAATATGAAAACCTCATTGTTGCATTCTAATAATAAAATTGGGTCCATTTGTTTTATTCCTATAAATCATATCTTTGTAGGCGATGTGTTTGATTCGTACAGAGTGACAAGTGATGTTGCTCCAAGTAATCATAATGAGGATCCTTATGACTTTGTGTACCATAATCTTCCAACCAAGCATCATGTTTTGAAACCAGAAAAAGACTGTGAACATTGTGGAGCAATGAGGCTTCAGTATGAGGGTTCCGCGTTTTGTTGCAGAAAAGGAAAAGTCAAGATAGTAACCCCTGAAGTTCCTCAAGAGTTGCGTCGGTTGTTTACAAGTCAGGATGATGATGATGCTAAATATTTCAGAAAACACATACGATATTTCAACTCCCACTTCTCCTTCACAAGCCTTGGAGTCACCCTTGATAAGAGGGTCAGTAATGCGGCGGGAACCGGTGTATATACATTTTGTGCACACGGGGCGTTGTATTATAAGATGGACAATCTGGTGCCTGGTGGTCAAGGTCCGAGACATTTGCAGCTCTACATCTATGATACAGATGAAACTATGGAACATAGGATGAAGCGGTCTCCAGATCTTGACATTAATCTCATACGAAAGATTCTGGAGATACTAAAACACAATCCGTATGTGCAAATTTTTAAGAGATGTGGCTCTGCTCTAAACCTAGAAGAATATAGGATTTCATTGAACACGGATATAAGACTGGACCAACGAAGGTACAATGCCCCCACATCTTCACAGGTGGCCGCACTGTGGGTTGAAGGGAGCGACCCGGAAAACACTTTTGATAGGCAAGTTGTTCTGCATGGCAAAGGGGATCGTCCTATATTTATCAAGGCATATTATGGTTGCTATGATCCTTTGGCATATCCATTATTCTTCCCAGGAGGGGAGACGGGCTGGAACCGTTGGTTGCCATATGAAGAACCGTCTGATGTAGTTGAAGCGAGCAACGAGAATGGCAACCAGGGAGGAGACTTCCAAGATCTGGAGCGTACTTCAAACGTACATGAGGGACAAAACACACATGAGGTGGCAGGTACTTAGCCTATTACTTCTAATGTACCATACAATTTTATTAATCACTAATCATTATTATTAGGGCATAGTAATTAATTAATCAATCTTATAATGATGTTCCAGATGACGAAGACAACCAGGAGGATGATGAAGTTGGAGAGTCGAGAAAATTTGTCAGCGCAAGGGAGTACTACTGTTTCAAGATGCAAGTCAGAAAAAAACTTTTTAACATTATATTGTTCGGTGGGCGTGCATTCCAACAATGGGCTGTCGACATGTATATCAAAATGGAGACTATGAGACTTGATTTATACTCCAAGCCTAATAATCAAAAGCTCTTTCGTGCCGATCTATACCAGGTATCATAATGTTCTTCGTTTACTAAATAATTTGTGCTATGCTACACAATCATCGGCGATCCTTTCAATACACACGGTTGGAAAATGATATTTACATTACTTTTGTTTCCTAGGGTATTGTTGACGTCATTGATGCTGGCGAGACACGTGGTTCTCAGGTTGGCAAGCGAATTGTGCTACCAAGGACATTTCCTGGAGGTGATCGAGACATGCAGCGAAGATTCCTCAATGCGATGGCAATAGTCGAGCGGTTTGGGAAGCCAGATTACTTCATCACTATGACTTGAAACCCACACTGGGAGGAGATTACATTCAGACTTGAACCCGGGCAGACACCACAAGACCGGCCAGACCTTGTGGCGAGAGTATACCGGGCCAAATTGCGGAGTATGAAAGATCTTTTGATAAAGAAAAAATACTTTGGTCAGGTTGCTGCATATGTCCATGTTACTGAGTTTCAAAAGAGGGGGCTACCACATGAGCACATGCTTTTGATCATGCACTCAGATAGTAAGCTAACAAACCCAGACGAGTACGACAAGGTGATATCAGCAGAAATTCCTGACAAGGATAGGTACCCTGTATTGCATGCTCTGGTGGTCAAGCATATGCTACACGGTCCATGTGGTGCTCTCAAAAAACGCTGTGCTTGCATGATAGATGGTGAATGCCGATTTCGTTATCCTCGGCAGTTCTGTGATGCTACGCAGCAAGGAAATGACTCATATCCTATCTATAGGAGGAGACTTGATGGTCGTGTAGTGAAGGTCAGAGGAGCAGAGCTGGATAATAGATGGGTTGTCCCATACAATCCTGGTCTGCTTATGCGGTATAATTGTCACATCAATGTTGAAGCTTGCTCCAGCATCAAGGCAGTTAAATATTTATTCAAGTATATCTACAAAGGACATGATCGTGCGTCATTCTCAGTCGACCCAGCAGTAGATGTGGATGGTGGAGTAATCAATGAGATTAAACAGTACAGGGATGCTAGATTCGTGGGGCCACAGGAGTCTGTCTACAGGATTTGTGCTTTTCCAATGTTCGGCATAGATCCCTCTGTTCTCCAACTTCAACTCCATTTGGAAAATATGCAGACTGTTGCATTCAAAGAGGGTGATAATCTAGAGGATGTCGTGAATCGGCCCTCTTCTTCCAGTACCATGCTCACTGAATATTTCAAGATGAACCAGGTGGATCCTTATGCGAGGAAATTCTTGTACAAAGAGTTCCCCGAATTCTACCGGTGGATTAAGGATAAGAAGAAGTGGCAGAGAAGAAAATTAAAGGGGCGGGGGCAAGTCGGAAGAATTGTGTATGCGCATCCTGCTGAAGGTGAGAGGTACTTCCTGAGGGTGCTCATGAATCATGTCAGAGGTGCAACTTCATATGAGGACTTGAAAAGTGTGCATGGCAAGCCATGCTCAAACTTCAGAGAAGCATGTGAGCAAAGAGGTCTTATAGAGACTGACAAATCCCTTGATGATTGCTTGACTGAGGCTGCTAATTTTAGAGAAAAGGCTTAAAGCCCTGCTTTAAATTAATAAAACAGAGTAGGTTCACAACAGCACCAAAACAAACACACATGCTGAGGCATTACAGCTTAGCCGGTAAAGCAAAGGCGAGACAAAGTACCATGGGGCCGGCCTCCCCCTAACAGACCGGAGAGAAAAAGCATGAAGAGAGGTGACACTAAGGACCACTAGGCGGGGCAAAGGAGGAGAATATCGCCTTAAGAGCGCTTGCCATCCCAGAAGTGCGTCCCGATCGCCCGCCTTTGAGAGGCCCGCCCAAGTCTGTAAGAACATAGCAAATTTGAAGATCAGGTCAGAGGGATGATTCAGCACCCTTGCCTCCATGGCAAGCTTATTCCTAGTAACCCACAACAACCAAAACAAAACAGACACCAAAATCCAGCAAATCCTACGACGCTGCCCAAGAAGGGGCTGAAGATAAGCAAAAAATTGGGGGAAGTTCGCCGGGGACCAATTGCACCCTAGCAACGTCCGCACCACACTCCACCCAAATCTAGCCAAGGAACAAGAAAAAAAGACATGGGAGGCGTCCTCAAGTTCGCCGCAAAGGGCACAGTTGCCGTTGGACGTCCCGAGGTGCTGGGCCAACTGCTTGCACGTTGGGAGCCTATCAAGCGCGAGCTGCCACGTGAAGATCTTAATCTTGAGAGGCAAGCGAGTATCCCAAATATCATCAGCAAACGCCACTGTCGCCCCTAGCGAAAGTTGGCGATACATGGAAGCCACCGAGTAGACCCCAGTCTGCTCGAGGGCCCATCTAATCTCGTCGCGGCCCTCTAGTAGGGCCACCTCATCCAGAGCAGAGACCAAGCCGTGCCACTGGACCATCCCCTCATGGTCCAGAGTGCGACGGAAAAGAATGCCCGGACTGTCGGAATCGAGGGCCTCGGCCACCAAGATGTTAGGGTTGGCACAGGAGGCAAACAGGAGGGGGAACCTAGAGCTAAGTGGGGAGTCACCGAGCCACCAGTCCTTCCAGAAGAAGGTCCGCAAACCGTTCTTGACTACAAGCTTCGCCCCAAGTTTAAACAGGTGCTTGATCTTATGGAGAGCCTTCCAAAATTGGGACCCCCCACAGGGTGAAGCTGCGAAGATATTATCAGCTTCCGGAGCCTTGGCAACAACCACTTTGTGCCAGATTGACTCATCATCCTGATAGATACGCCAGACCCATTTCAACAGGAGAGCAATGTTCATATTCTTGGTGTTGGTCAGACCCAAGCCCCCCCACTCTTTCGGCCTACAGACGGCAGGCCAATTCAACCAATGGTGTTTTCTTTTCGGGCCTGATCCCTCCCAAAAGAATCTGGCCCTGATTGAGTCAAATTTGGCATGAACACCGTCATGCAGCAGGAAAAGACCCATAGCAAAGGTTGGCAGAGCCTCAAGACAAGCATTGGATAGAATCAACCTCCCGCCCGAGGAGAGAAGTCTACCCATCCACACCTGCACTTTGTCAGCAAGCTTGTTGACCAGGTAGTTCCACTGTTCAATGGTTAACTTGTGGTCGGAGATAGGGAGTCCCAGGTACATGAATGGGAACTCCCCCAGGTTGCAATTGAACAGGTGCGCAATTCTTTGTTGTTCCTGCCTGGGCTGGTCGAGCACAAAGACCTCGCTCTTGTGGAAGTTAATTTTGAGTCCAGACATATCCTCAAAACAGAGCAGCAGGAACTTCAGGTTGGAGATACTCAAATCGTCATTCTGGATCAAGATGAGGGTGTCGTCAGCATATTGCAGATGAGAAATCCCCCCCGGGATAAGATGCAGAACCACACCCTTAATGTGACCTGCCGCCGAAGCAGCCGACAACATTGCGGACAACGCCTCCACGACGAAGTTAAACAGGATCGGGGAGAGTGGGTCGCCCTGATGCACTCCCCGTTTATTGCGAAAATAGGGACCAACTTCCCCGTTGATAGAAATCGCCGTTTGGCCCCCAGACACGAGTTGTTGGATTTTATGAATGTAGCCAGCGTCGAACCCCTTTCGACGCAGCACCTCAATCAGAAAGGACCAATTAACTCTGTCGTACGCCTTCTCAAAATCAAGCTTCAGAAGGATGCCACCCAGTTTTTTAGACTTCAACTCATGGACCACTTCCAGCAGAGCCAACGCCTCGTCAAGGATAAATCTGCCTTTTAGGAAGGCGGTCTGGGTTTGGCTGATGACTCTGTTGGCAATCGGGTCAAGGCGAGATGCGAACGCTTTGGAGATAATTTTGAAGATAACGTTGATGAGGGCAATGGATCTGAATTGCGTAATCCTGTCAGCCCCCGGGCATTTAGGGATCAGCGATAAGACCCCAAAGTTCAAGCGTGAAACGTCAATGCGGCCGAGAATAAAGTCATTCAGAATGTGGAGGACCCCAAGTCTGCAAAGCGGCCAACATTTCTTAAAGAAGGCAACCGGGAACCCGTCCGGGCCAGGAGCCGTATTAACTTTCATATCCATCACCAGATGCTCGAGCTCCTCCTCCGAGAAGGTGAGGAGGAGAGAGTAATTCTCTTCTTCAGATACACGCATCGCCCCCGACCACGTGTGGTTGACAAGCCCAAGGTGACGAGGGGCCTCCGTGCCCAGGAGGTCCCTATAGAAGCTGTAGATATGAGCTTGGATAAGGGAGGGGTCCCGAATAGGGCTAGCGTCCGACTGCAGCGAGGTAATAATGCATTTCCGATGGCGACCGTTTGCGACGGCGTGAAAGTAGGCAGTATTGGCGTCCCCCTGGAGCGTCCAACGAACGCGGCCCCGCTGCCGCCAGTATTCTTCTTCCAACTTATGGATCTGAAGGAGTTGGTCTTCCAGATGGTACCGGAGGGCCCACTCCTCCTCATCAATACAAACTGAGTCAGCCTGCTGATCAAGAGCTGTGATTTGGTTAACCAGAGAGATTTTTCGAAGTCTGGCATCTCTGCCCATGTTCCTGCTCCAGCCGCGGAGATACTGTCTAAGACCACCACTCATGTGGTTCCACCAATCAACGATGTCGCGGCCCCCGGCACACGCCGCAAGACTGTCCCAGTTAGAGAGGACCAACTCTCTGAACCCCTCCAGCTCAAACCAGCCAACCTCAAAGAAAAATCTATTGCTGCGAATAGGGGAGCCCTCCCCCGAGCTGAAAATAAGAGGAGTGTGGTCCGAACCCAAACTGGTTTCCGCGACCAAAGAGGAGAGGGGAAAGAGGGCGTCCAGTTCAGATGCGATAAACACCCTGTCTAAAACACACCGAACTGGGTTGAGTTGCTTATTCGACCAGGTATATCTCGCTCCCGAGCGAGGAACCTCCGACAGAGCCCAAGATGCGATGTGGTTATTAAACAGGTCAATGTGGGGCCAATTGATCCTATCATTGTTCTTGTCTTGCGCCCCACGCATCAGGTTAAAGTCCCCCCCAAGAAGTATAGGGAAACGGCAGGAAGCGATCTTTGCGGATAACTCTTGCAGGAAGGCAGCAGAAGCAGAGTGGGTCGCCGGGCCGTAGACCCCAATCAGCGTCAAGGGTCTATTAAGCCTTCGATGGAGAAAGTTGACACTAAGGAAGTACTGACCCCTGTCAGAACTCTCCACTTCAAAGGCGCTGTCGCGAAGGCCCAGAAGGATGCCTCCAGAGTGGCCCGAGGCCGGAAGCCAGCACCAAAAGAATTTTTCTCCAACTTCCAGGCTCTGCAGCTCGACGTCAGTGAAGTCCTGCTTGATCGTTTCTTGAAGGCACACGATGTCAATCCTATGCTCGCGGAGAAGGTTTTTGATTAGGGTCCGGCGCCCCGCGCATCCGAAACCCCGGATGTTATAGAAGAGGACCCGCATTAAAACTGTACTCCGTTAGCCCGTGCTTGGCAGGGTTACTGGGCGTCGCCCCTGCGGCGCCACCGACTTAGCTCTTCGACGCGCCGTTGCCCTAGGCGGGGAAGGGGATCTCTGCTGCCGGGGAGAAGAAGCGCAGACGGCCCCCGCCGCCTCGCTCGAAGGGCACGACTGACTCCCTTCGGGGCAAGCAGTCATAGGGTCACCCCCCTGGTTTCCCCATGACCGTGGAGTCTTCAGGCAAGGAAGTCGCGGCAAGGGCCTTCTCCTGCTCCAACCTGCACCGGGTGCTGGCCAGGTCTGCTTGCACCAACTCATTTGCCCTAATCAACGAAAGAGTCTCGGCCGCCGCCTGAGGGTCGGCCGGGAACAAAACACAGCAATCCGCGGCCACAGAAAGAAGATGTGCATCTGGGACATTTTGGAGAATAGCAAAGATGGGGTCGAGTTGTGTACCTTTAGGAGTCTTCTTGCTTGACGGAGTGGGTTTAGTCGAAGGAGTGTTCTTGTCCGCTGTCAGCCGCACCGCACGATCGAGGACGGGCTCGGAGATGTCACCCACATTCCTAGCGCTCTTGCGGGTAGTCTCCACCGGGGTCGCCTTGGATCTGAGCCCCCTCACCACAGGGGCGTCGAGGCCCGAAATTGCGGGAGCCGACAGGAAGTCACCCAAAGCCAGGGCAGCGGAAGGCGCCGGACGCTCAGCCACCGCGGGGGCAGCAGACACCGGAGCCGACCTGGAGCGGGCCAGCACCTTGGCCGGACGGTCATGGAACATCTTGCTGCGTCGCTCCTTGGACCCGGCCGAGTTCACCTCGTCCTGAGCTGAGAGGGCCGGAGGAACATCAGGGGAGGAACCCACCGTGGCCTCCCCCGGCAGGGAGTCACTGAGAACGGAAGTGGGGCAGGCCTCTGATAGAGCAATGGATTGAGCCGGGGCAGCAGACGCTTGGACAATAGCCCCCAAAGTTTTGAACACATTACCATCCGGGGTCAGGTTAGAGCCATATTGAGAGAACATGGACTTTGGAAGGACAAGAGCCCCCTCATCCTGCACAACCGGGACAACAGCCCCCACATCAGCCAAGACAGCCTGCGACAGAGCACAAGTCTTGGAGGCTCCTTGGTCAGAGAGCTTCCCCTCCCCGAGGGCACCCTCTGCACCCTTGTCGGCCGAATTTCTCGAGGACTTCCTCCGTCTCTTTTTGCCATAGTCTTCGTCCTCCCCTTCAGAGCTGTCGTCCCCATGAGCATCATCGCCATCTTTACGGCGAGACGGCGGTTGCGGCGGAGGGGGGGAGCGGACCCTGGTAGCGCTCCTCCCCCTCCCGCTCCACGACAATCTTGTAGCCCTGGAGATTGATATATGCCATGATGAAAGGCTTGAGCTGAACCGGTTTTCGGCAGGCAAGTTTCACGTGGACCGGAGCCGAGGCATCGCTGAGAGAAGCAAGATCGACTTCCAGCGGAGACCCCAGCTCCAGAGTGCACCCCAACAGCGCAGACTCCACTCTCAGGGGTTCGGGCACACCCAGTAACCAAACCCACACCGCCTCCAGAGAGTCCGACGCCGTCGGATCACCAGAGGCTTCCGACACAACAGCGCGGTACTCAGTGATTGGAAGAATGATGCCGCCGCCCCGGCTAGCCATCCGAAGAACCTCCTTAGAGGGGAACACCAGCATGAAGTCGGTGGAACTCAGCTTACGCACCTGCCAATCCCAGTTCTCATCTACCAGCTCCTTGAACTCCTCCTGCAGCTCGTCGGGAGAAAAGTTCCCCTTTTCCACATACACCATTGCCAAGTTGGAAGATGGTTTGTGCAGCTGATCAGTCGGGATCGAGAAGTGGAAGAAGCCCCTTCCCTCCACTCCATAACCCACCCAGGTAGGTGTCAGCTCCTTCTTCTCGGAGGTACAGAGAGCGGTCATGTGTCCCTTGGTCTTGCAACGCTTGCAGAAGGCCTCCCCGGTGCAGGCCGCTTGGATGTGGCCAGGTTCCCCGCACTTGAAGCAAGTCAGCTTGGAGTTGTCCAGCGCCGCCGTAGCGCCCCCGCTACCAGACGGAGCTCCACGGGCGGGAGGGAGCCCCCCGGCTCTGAAGTCACGCCACTGGCCCCCTTGACCCGGATCCCGCCCCCGCGGGTTTGCCAAGAGTTGGGCGCGGATCCTCTCCTCTTCCTGGCGCTCCTGCTCGCGCTCCCTAGCGAGAGCGTCATCACGTTCCCGTTGCTGCCGGCGTTGCACCTCCTGCTCCCGGTCGAGACGGTTCCGGAGATCCCCATCTCGGAACCGCTCACCGTCACGGCGCGTCAGCTCATAGGGGCGCTTAGCCCGACGGTCGCGGTCGCCACGGTCACGATCCATCGCACGCCGGCGAGGAGAGAGGCGGGGGGAGGAGAGATTGGAGGGACGGGAGAGCTTCTTGTGGCGGCGGATGTCGGAGGTAGAGGCAGGAAACCCTAGCGCAGGATCTAGGGTTCCAACCGGTACCCACACCCATCTATATATAGGCTCCTCCCTCGCAGGGCCCTCCACCTGGGCCGGCCCATCACTAACAACGGACCGCGCACCAGCGAAAGGCCCAAAGACGCGAACCGAACCACCGTGGTCCGTCCCCACAGGAGACACAGCCGACTCCGACCCAACGACGAAGCAGGCCGCAACCTGGGCCGGCCCACGAGGACCCAACTGGCCCACCGAGCAACGCGTCGTCCCGGACGCGAACCCTAGCTCTTCGGGGTCCCCCTAGACCCGCGACGGCGGCGGCGGCGAAGGCGGCGCCCAAGCAGCCTCACGCAGGAACACCAGAACCGAGCCAACCTGAAACGTCACTGGCGGCGGCCCCCCGTACACCACCGACAACCGCGGACCCGCCTTCCCCCCCGGGAGCGGCGGGAAATCCGACGAGAGCAAGGCCAGATCTACCACCGGAGATGAGGAGGAAGGATCCGCATCCCGCGACAACGCCCCCCCCCCCCCCCCCCGAATCGACCAGCGCACCCCAAGGTCACCGGGGAAGGAGGCCCCGCTCCCGCCACGACGGACCTTGCCACCACCCAGAGCCTCCGGGAGGAAGTCGCCGAACGAAAGAACACTCCGAGGGGAGCGCGGCGAGCCACCCAGGCTGCCGGTGTCCTCAGAGTCCAGATCCCCAGCAGCCTCCACCGGGAGCGACGCCGCTAGGCACCGGCGTCCCATGCGCCGGCGACGAGAACCAGCACGACGCCAGGGAGCGCCCCCGTCGCCTTCCGCGAGACGCTCCACACGCACCATCCTCCGGCTACTCTCACACTCGCGGTAATGTTTGTCCAGGCTCGGCGTGCTCTTCCTCCACCTCCCCGTCCCGAGTGCAGCCTCCTCCACCCCTTTGTCCCGGCCCCGAGCCCGCCAGCGCCGTCATCCTTCGCATCGAGACGCCATCCGGCTATGAGGACGGAGATGTGAGGCTGCTAATTTCCAGATGCCATGTGCTCTAAGAAGGCTTTTCGCAACTATTTTGGCGTTCTGTGAGGCAACCAACATCCGATCATTGTGGGAGAAGCACCTCGAGTCAATGGCTGAGGACTACTGTCGTAGCCAGCCCAACCAAGCCGCAGTGAAACAGATGGTCCTTAGAGACATTAGGGATCTGCTGTATTCGATGGGGAAGGATATAAAAATTTATGGCCTGCCAGATTTGGATCCTGCTCATGATGATTTTGGCAGCGGTCAATCAAGAGAGGTTCAAGAGGAGTTGTCGCTCACTGTAGACAAAGATCACGTAAATATGTTTACATCTCTTAATACCGAACAACGTGCTGGTTTTGATGAAATCCTCTCTCACGTCGTCAACAATAGGAGCCAGATTTTCTTTGTTGATGGTCCAGGTGGCACGGGGAAGACTTATCTGTACAAGGCACTCCTTGCTAAGGTCCGTTCATTGGGAAAAATAGCTATTGCAACAGCAACATCTGGTATAGCAGCATCTATCATGCCTGGTGGACGCACCGCCCACTCCAGGTTCAAAATTCCAATTAGGCTCACGAGCACCAGCACGTGCAATTTCAACAAGAATAGTGGTACCGCAGAGTTGCTAAGTGAGGCATCCTTGATAATATGGGACGAAGTTGCCATGACGAAGCGTCAGACTGTTGAGACACTTGATAGGTCCCTACAAGACATCATGGAATGTGATTTGCCTTTTGGGGGAAGGTTGTGGTGTTTGGAGGAGATTTTAGGCAGGTCCTTCCCGTGGTCACGTGTGGGACAAGAGAACAGATCACTGACGCGACGCTACAGAGGTCTTATATATGGGAGAAGATTAGGAAGATACGCCTCACACGTAATATGAGGGCACAAACCGACCAGTGGTTCTCAAGTTACCTCCCGAGAATTGGTGATGGGACAGAAGAGACCATTGGTGGCGATTATGTGCGTCTTCCGGATGACATTGTTATTCCTTACACTACAAGTGAAGAATCGGTGAACAAGCTTATTGAAGATATCTTCCCGTCGCTTCATGAGAACGCCGCATCTGGATCCTACATGAGCGCACGTGCCATTCTTTCAACCAAGAATGAACATGTGGACGATCTGAATACAAAGATGATCGACATATTTCCTGGCCAAGAAAAGGTATATTATAGTTTTGACTCTGTGGAGGATGATGCGCGCAATAACTACACAATTGAGTATCTAAACTCCATCACTCTAAATGGCCTGCCGCCGTATATTTTGAAACTCAAAGTCAATTGTCCCGTCATTCTTCTCCGAAATCTCGATCCTCACAACGGGTTGTGCAATGGAACAAGATTGATGATTAGAGCATTCCAAGATAATGCAATTGATGCCGAGATCGTTGGTGGACAACATGCTGGAAATAGAGTGTTCATACCGAGGATCCCGTTGTCGCCCTCGGAGGATATTTCACTTCCTTTCAAGTTCAAGAGGAAACAGTTCCCGATCCGGTTGAGTTTTGCAATGACCATCAACAAAGCCCAGGGTCAAACCATTCCAACAGTTGGTATCTACCTTCCCGAGCCTGTATTTTCGCATGGCCAGCTTTATGTTGCATTGTCAAGGGGTGTGTCAAGGCAGACCACTCGGATTTTGGCAAAGCCGAATAAAGACATAGATCCCACGGGGAAGAGCACAAAGAACATTGTGTATAGAGATGTCTTAGAGGGATGACACAGGTTTGTTCGTCCTTCAGGCTGGTCTTTTTGTATTACTTAATGTTCTTGGTATTTACATTATTCTTCTCAGTTACACGTTCAGTCGTAGTTTCAGATGACTGAACATCATGTTTGAGAGTTTCCTATTTAGTCATATACATATGTAGTCATATACCGAGCAACGTTTCATGCTATGTAGTAAACTAATAAAGGTTATAAAGTTTGAATTGGTCATATTTGGAACGTTGTTGCTGTCACTATTAGTGCCCGAGATATCTCACATTTTCTTTCAAATAAACAGAGTGCCTTTGTACGTATCTCATATTAACATGAGTTTTATGCAGTTTTTCTCATATATATTGTTTTCGAGATTAAGAAGAGGAGTTGTCCACTTTTTTCCTCACATATAATATTTTCTAGGTTAAGTCTGAACTGGTCATTTGTTGTGGACAACATTATCCGCGATTTACGTTTAAGATAAAGAAGAATTTTTTCCACACATATAAACTATGGAATGATAGTATTTGCTATGTCAGTGTAGATGACCGTAGCTAATTAATCGCTTTGTGTTTAAGGCCCATGCTTAAATCGCTGAGTATTCTTTGTTCTTTACATTGCTATTTCATTCCGGATCTCATTTCATTCCTCTATTTGTACAGGATGGCAACAACGACGTAACTGGAAGCATGCAGCTTTGTTTGGCCTTGCTGTCCGCCACAACCATCAGAGCTATGATGAACACCACCAAGCAGCAGCGAGCCCGTGTACCTCCATTGCCGACGTAATCGTGTTCACTGCCAGTATAGGGGTTGAGCTTACTATGGGTCTCATGCGACACCCGCAACTGTCGCGCCGCCGTAGAATGATCCTGTACACCTTCATTGTTACATTCATACTATGCTTGCTTCTCGACTTTGATACATACAAGGCCAAGAAGTGGATTGACATTTGCATGCTCCTTTTTGTTATTGTAATATATAATTTGTAATGTACACTGATATCTGTACGTACATGTGGCTGCAGGTCTTCTTATTGGAATTATTAAGCTACTAATTAGCATGTGAACTTGAATGCCAGGTCGATTGAGTTGATGAGTATGTGATCTTTAACTGTTTCTAAATTGTACTCCTCCAATATATGGAAATTTCTTTGTACTCCTGTGATATATGTTGATTATGTTTGGTTCGGAGAAGACAAATATTCTCTCGAATATTTGATATATACAATAAAACCAAGCTAATCAACTAGCCATGATTAGCGCGTTCTGGGATCCAGAGAACAACATCTTCTAATATTGTTACTAGTTGAATTTTGGCGTGGCGTCAAAATTCTGATATGTTGCTAACCAAAATGTTGGCTAACCAACTAAATTTTGGCGTGGCATCAAAATTCTGATATGTGGCTAACCAAAATTCTGATATTGGTGGTTTTATCTGTACAATTTTTTTTTGTTGCTAACCAAAATGTTGGCTAAATTGGAATGTTGAAACATTTGTTTGTTTTCTTATGAGTAGGTAGAATTTTTTTGTGTGCATTTCTGATATGTTGTGTACAATATTGAAATGTTTGAAGGTTTGAAGTGGTCAAACATGTTTTTATTTCAATATCAACATTTAGTTGAAATCAGAACAATCATTTTGAATTTGATTCTAAATTTGTGGAAAGTTTATTTGTATGGTGTCGAAATTTTGGTTAAGTTGGAATGTTTAAATATATTTGTAATTTGTTGTAAGTATATAGCGTTTTTTTAGCATTTTCGATATATTTTATGGAATATCGGTATATTCGCTCAAATGTTGGCTAATTTGGAAGTTGCAAACATGTTGTTTGTTTTGTTTTGGAATATTGGATTCGCTCAAATGTTGGGTAAATTGCAACCTGCAAATGTGTTTTTTTATTTTGTTACCGTAAAGTGGAACAATACTTGTAGTTTTTAGATAAATGACACCATTATTAAGCGAGACGTGAAGCATTTGGAATATTGTAAAAAATGGCTCCATTAACATTTGTTTCAGAAATTGAAACGTTGCATAAACAGTACATCCTATTTGATCTTTTTTAATGTTCAAACAAAGCTCGGACTATTTCATATTTCTTTTATCTTTTGTATATCGTAAAAAAAAATTCGTTGAAATTAATTATGAACAGATCTTATATTCCATCGTTTAGTAGACCCCCATTCGGGACGGTGTGATTTGAAATGTTAAAATTCATCGTAATTTGTCGTCCGGAGTAACTACATTTTTTTCTTTTTTTTAGCGAATTTGAATGTTCAAGTGTAGGTGTAGTTTGACATAGATATTTAATTAATCTTTTAATCACGAGAAATAGTCTATATAAGTATTTGTAAATTGAAATCCATTTTTTTTAGAAGGAATGCATTATATATCTTTTTTGTTCGCCCAAATGTTAATTAAATTGGGATCCCCAAAGATTTCTTTTGTTATTTTGTTTTGAGTAGGTGGATTTTTTTTGAGCATTGTTTACATATTTTGTAGAACATCTGTGTGTTTGCCTAAATGTTGGTAAAATTGGAAAGTTCAAAAAAAAAATTGTTATGAATAGTTAGCAGTTTTTTCTGAGTTTTTTTTGATATATTTTGTGGAATGTTTAAGTATTAAGTAGTTTGAAATGTTCAAACATGTTTGCTTTTCAACGTCAATGATTATGAAAAGGAAAAAATTCTGGCAGGACAGGTCCACCATGTTATCGTGCTACGGCGAAGCTTCTTATGTGTCCATGTTGCTAGGAGAAGAAATACTGCAGTATAAAATATTCAAATTTTGGAATGCCCACATTCATAAGTTTTTTTGTAGAATTTGGTTTGTTCAAATTCAAAAAAAAAAGTTTGTAAGTAAGTTGTTCGAATTTCAAGAACTGTTAAAATTGAGTAGTTATTCATATTTGAATCCACCGTGATGTCGTGGTACGGCGAAGCTTCTTACGTGTCCATGTTGTTAGGAGAAGAAATATTGCGGTGTAAAAATATTCAAATTTTGGAATGCCCGCATTCAGAAGTTTTTTTTTCTAGAATTTAGTTTGTTGAAATTCAAAAAATAAGGTGTACATAACGTCGTGTAAAGATTTTAAATTTGGGAGTGGACACATTCAAAAGATGTTTGGATATAAATCTGTTGGGATTCAAAAAAAAGGGCACTTATAAGCTGTTAAAATTTATGAAATTTGTAAATTTGGAAAGTTACTTTTATTTCAAGTATGATTACGTATGTTAAATGTTTAGATTTGGAAGACATTTTTTTTAAATGTTGAAATAGCAATTTTTTTCTGTGTGCATGTTGGTATATTTGGCATATTTTGCGGACGCATAGATTTGAAGTCTTACATTTCACATTTCTCATATTTTTTTCTTTTGCGCAAATAATACTCCAAATATCTGTGTTTTTTTAGACAAATATCTTCGTTATTATAAATCGAAATATTGCTTATGTTTCGTAGACAGATGGCTCCATTATTAAGAGAGATGTCAAATGCTTGGATAACTGAAAAAAAAGTTGGCTCCATTACCATTTGTTTAAAGAATTGGAACATTGCTCAAACAGTATGTATTCTTTTTATCTTTCTCTTTTGATTAAACAACACTCCGATTATCTTACGCTTTTGTTATCTTTTGTAGATCTACAAAAATAATTGTTGAAATTAAATGAAAGCAGCCTTTATATTCCATCACCTATTAAAGGCCACCGTCGACGTTGTGATTCAAAATGTTAAAATTCGTTGTAATCTGTCGATAGAGTATCTGCACATTTTTTAGCAAATTCAAGTGTTCAAATATGTTTGTAGTTTAACGTCGCTGTAATGTGATTGTTAGCTTTGTTCGTCAGCGTGGAAAGTAATGATCAAATTGTCGTTAGAAAAAGGAATACTGTCGTATTCTTGTGAGAAATATTTGTTTTAATTAACTTTCGAATCAAAATAGTATTTTACAGATTCAAATTGAAATATTTTGAGTAAAGAATCGGATAATACACTGTGGAAAGCTTGAAAGAATATATTTTTACTGAATTAGAATTTGTTATTCTGAGTATCTGCAAAAATACAGCAATTTTGAAATAGTCATTTCTTATCTCGAAGAGCCGGTGCCTGGTTCTGCTGAGCTGGTCGTCCCTCTTGTTGGCCCAGGTTTGTGCGGAGAGCGCGCTGGCAGTGGCTGTGAGGAGGACGGAGTAGTAGTTGTAGACTTTGTAGTCATCGCTGCCTAAGTTGTAGTGGGTGCATGTCTCCACCTGAAAGGTACTCCATGATGTTAGAATTTGGCTTCATCTTATGTCGGTGTGTCCTTGCGCACGATCAAAGTAATCATGTCTCCACCTGGAAGGTACTCCATGGTGAGATCAAATACTTGTCATCTTGAAAAGAATAGTAAAGCTTCACTATGTAAGCACTATCAACTTCTGCAAGAAGGGGATTTTCAGCTTTGGCATGTTCCACCTGAAATCTGTACAAACATAATACAGTGTCAGAAGCTAGCAGTTAACCAGAAATGAAACAACAGGAGAAAAACAGATAAGACTATACATGGTTACTTGGCTTCTACAAAGCATTTTAGATTTCTTAAGCTTTTTTGCTTGCACATAATTCTAGATGTCTTTCTCTCTACAAAGTCAGCACCTGCATAATCATATTTTCGGGTGATATTAAACATGATGGAAAAAGTGATGACTAAGTAATCCTTAGGGCGAGAAAAGATGTACTCTGTTAATTAGTTCGAAAGCCTAAGTATTTATGATATTCCAATACTGCTAAGCTGCATGGATGAACTTTTCGAGGTCCAATTGTGTCTACGACCATGGTAATTTCACTGAAAAGTAGCATTGAAGGAAAAGCATAATATACGTAACACACTATTCCACTCTGTAAGCATGAATGTTGTATTGCAGGCTTCCTTGAAGCAGCAACAGACTGATCAATAATTTTTTACAATATATCTCTCTTGGAGTATTCCTTGGTGTTGCCACTGTTCTTTTCACTTTCTGCTTCAGATTAAAATTTATATTAGGAACAATACAAAAAGGTTGATCAAACAGATAATTAGAAGAATGGGAAGATAATCTTGAAAGGGTACGTAAAAGTGTATTCGGTCATTTCAGCCTCATATAATTAACCAACCAACTATGCTCATACTGTCTGAAGGGAACTGCAAGCTAACTTGACTAAGGAAGAAATTAGAATATCTATTTTATAATAATATAAAAGGTTTCACAATAGAAGTTCGCCTTCAAAATATTTGACATCAAACAATGGGATCAAGGGTATCAAATTTATCTCACATGCGATCATTATTGAGTGAGAACATATCAAACTTTCTACAGACACGAAAAGTTAAAATATGTTATCTGCATGAACATTGGATTAAGTCATGATGAGGGGATGGACACTTCAAATAATGCTACCCATACTACCATCCATAAAGTTGCAAACAATTGTATCTATTAGAAATGAGATTAATAGCTCTGGTAATACACCATGGCATGAGAAAAAATATAATAAGTTTTCATGTACCACACTGTCTTCCAAAGAACTACAGAACCAAGCTACGATGCTATGTAAGTACCATTAAGGATCAAAAGAAGAACTATTTGAGGTATATCTGAGGATAAAAAAACATAGATTACCTTCTGAGAACCATGTGAAGTATTTCAGTCTGAAATCAGATGCTAAAAATGAGATCAATAGCTCTGGTAGTACACCATGGCATGAGAAAAATATAATAAGTTTTCATGTACCGCACTGTCTTCCAAAGAACTACAGAAGCAAGCTACGATGCTATGTAAGTATCATTAAGGATGAAAAGAAGAAATATTTGAAGTATATCTAAAGATAAAAAAACATAGATTACCTTCTGAGGACCTTGTGAAGTATTTCAATCTGAAATCAGATGCTAGCTGCCTCCTTAAATGAGATCCTAGTTGCGTTATTATCTTTCTTTGACAACTATTTTATCTATTCAGCTCAATACAAACACCCTTCTTTTCAGTTGCCAACAATAAAGCCGAAGTGTGATATCCATCACTTGCAACAATTTTTGAGTACTCAAGAACAGCAAAAAAGCCAACATCATTCTTTCCTTTCTGGTATTACCATAAAATCTATGCCTAGCTGCGCTGCACATAATAACCAAGTAAAAATGTGAGGCCACCAGTTAGTCTATGAAAGTTTCGAAGGTAGAATATGAAAGTATCAAAGTCTATCATCAGAAGGAAGACACTGCAATTATTCAAAACAATCTCTTCAACATATATATTTTACATCTTGCCTAGGAAAATACGTCTACTGGTTAGTTCCTTCAATTGAGAGTTGGGACGTTTGCATGCTTTTTGTACAGAAATAAATAGATCATGTGATGTTTTAGTTTGTAGACGTTGTTTGAGACAATCTACGACTGTGAGACACTGAGAGGATAATCAGGTTCACAACAAAACCATTGGGAAGTGCTGGAAGTAGACAGAAACCAAATGTGCCATTCAGTCGACAGACAGGCCTTGAGTGATTCTGTGTTTGATGATCTTAAGCATGGAGCATGTCGGCAGAGCTGTGAGGAACCGTCCGGAAAAAAAGGAGACGGTGACACGACTATGTGCAGAATGCCCGCCAGCCATGAATCTAGACAGACCAGAGGAGAAAACCTAACAGAACAGAAATTAAAACATCTGCAAGAAAATATCATGTAATGCAAAAAAGGAGAAGAACGATACCTGATGCAGACGGACGTCCTGCAGCGAGCTGCACTTCAGCTCCAAGATCGTAACCGTAAGTGCAAGCGCGGAAGCGCTGGCGACATGATGTTTTACTGCAGATGCAGATTCAGTTGTTAGAGTTAAAAAGGATTGGAGAACCTCGATCATGAGGACATCTTCGTACAGGAGGCGCACCTCCCGTTGTTGCGGCAGGACCTAGCGCTTGGAGGGGCACCGGCCGCTGCCGGAGTGGAGGTCCAGCGCCTCTGGAGGAGCCGCCCAGGTCGTAGATGCGCTTGAGCTTACTGTTCGCCAAGAAGAGCACCTGCATAACGGAGTGCACCGGCAGCCGAACGGGAAGGAGCGGAGCAGCGGGGGTGCGCGTCGGCGGCGGCGGCGATTTCCGGCCGTGCAAGACGGTGAAGGTGCGGTCGATCAGTCGATCCGCTCGATTCCGATCCTGCTGGCTTGCGTCCGTTGGCAGGGAGATGTAGAGGAGGACGGCGGAGCTCGTGGCGTCCTTGGATTCGTCTGGGGAGGCCTGCAGCGACGGCGGCGGCTTGCCGGGCGTGCGGGAGGGAGAAGAGAGGGAGCAGGAAAGAGAAGGGAGGAGGGGAGTTGTGTGGTCGTTTTTGCAGATAGGTGCCCGATGTTTGTTGAAATTACAATTTAGTCATTCCTAGTGCAGAGTCGTGGACTGCGGGTTCCATTTGCGGTTTCTGGAGGGTTGTTTTTCCAAAAGCGTCACGGCGTGCTCAGCTGGCCGTCAGATCACCGGCCGACGGCTGGGATCACCGCTACTGTAGCTATAGCCGAGCACTCTCAGGCCGCGAATGGCTTTAATATATAGATAGATTCATTTTTTCACTCCAACAACGTTTATTATTGTTGTTCATTGTTTTACTTAATAGAAAAATCTTTGAATATTACACGTGCGTGGCACGTGCACTTTTACTAGTGGTGATATATGTCAAGGCGTCGGTGTCACTGGATACTATTTTGAGTGGTGGCTGGTTAGCGGTGACCCTGCACCGTTTGTGTCTCGCCTGGTGCGGAGTGGACAAGGGGAGTGTGGACAGCACGCAGCAGACGGCCGGATTGTTTCAATCCCTTTTGGTGTCGATGTATGGACCTGACGGGTCAAGAACATTGACTCTCTGAATCTCTGATCAATGTTGTGCTCCATGCGTTTTTTTTGTCTTCACAAATTTGAACGGCGTTTTTTTCCCTCTCACTCGGTGGTGGATTGATGATTTTGGAAGAAAGGTTTGATGCTCCTGATCAATCTTTTCAGTTATGCATTTGAGAATTCTGAAAGAGAGCGCTGACTGTATGGCCTACTCCATGATCCAGCCACGTCTAAAGTTTCATGAGTTTTTCTTCAGTGTTCAGATCAGGTAATCACTAGAAAAAAGGTTGACATTCGGTGAGCTCTGTTCCACGAGTTATCATTTGGCCAAGTGACTACAAGGACTATGTACGATGTCTACATGCTTTTCAAGTGTCGTAAGGATCGATGAGGATGTGAAAGAGCCACGTGAGGATGGGAGGGTTCAGTTTTTCCTTTTTCTGAAACCGAAAATTCAAAATAAAATATACTTTGAATTGTTCGTACGAATTACGAATTGTCCTAATTGTCGTATAGTTACTTAACTAATATTGAGATCCAGGCATACAGATAGCTAAATACACTAGACTAAAGCTCACAAAAACAACACATCATGGACAGCTTAAAGCCAGGAAACTCAATTTTGTTATGTGCTCCCGTTGGTAGTTTGCTTATAAACCATATCAGAGTCATCAAACGTCCTCCGCCAAGGTGGAGCAGAGATGATTCGTCCAGGAGTACGTGCAGACGGTGGTCTGCACTGGTGACAGCTGGAATATGGTGCACCTTGTGGTGGGTTCATGGTTGAAGGCTGATGGTTCTGGTTCCCTACGACATCGTCGTGCGTGGGTGCCAGTGCTGAAGTTCGATGGCGTGTCCGGGGACATGCTGCCCCGGTCTATTTCTTTCAACGGCAATGGTTTGTCCTATGGCAAACTACATTGGAGGTCCGAAAAGCTGATGATCAGCGATGGAGCCGCGTCGAGCTTGGGTGAAGAGGTGATCTGTCTATTTTTTTCTTGGTGGCTGCTACGGTGGTGCCGAAGAAGATGGATAGGCGTTGGTTTGTCACATAGGTTTATCCTATCTTTTCACATCTGTAAGATCGATGTATACGTACTTTGTATCTCATCTTTTATTTATCAATGAGAATCGTATTACCATGCCAAAAAAAAAAACGTCCTCAGCCGCTCCCTCCAAAGCTATAGATCGATTTTCTCGCTGCTACGACCTGCTCTATTCATCTTCTACCTAACACATCTCTAGACAACCCCACACGTAACACATGGTATCGAGTAGGGCAGTAAAACAGAACAACTTCGTCTTGTTCACCTTCGGTAGCACTCGTTCAATAACCTTATCTCTTATTCACCTATAAACATACCATCATGGCCTCCTTCTCTGAGATGAAGGTTCTGAAGCCGCTTCTCTAGATCAAACTATGTTTCACTGGTTCCCTCCTCCTTCTCTAAATTACATGAAGAGGTAGACATCATTCGCAACAACAACGGAGCTAGACAAGAATCCCGGGGGACAACCTTTTGTAAATGTGCAAAACGGGCTGGCTGGAGGGGCCATTTAACCCTCCCTTACTTGTACATAGCTTCTCCAATGGCCCCAACTTTATTAAATCCCTAAACTGCTCTTATCGAACCCTAATCACCAAACGCAATACCAAGCTCGGGTAAAAGGCAAAAACCATACCCTTTACCAGTCTGATGCCTAGGAGAGGGCGGAGTTTCTCGCGAAGTATAATTCGGTATCGAAGACTTAGTCGTCGGTGAAGACCCTAATCATGTAGGGGAATGGGAAATCTTGGCACGGAAAACTACTTGCCATGAACATCACCCCACCATGACTCCACCGACGGTCTACCGAGGAGTGAAGATTTCGTACTCCCGAGCCCAGTGATCCCGGTAGTTTAAAAACATTGAAAAAATTATTTACGAGTTTAAAAAAAATCTGGCATGTAGCAAATGATGTTTCCCACAAATGCACAAAAATTTAATTTTAAAATCTTTGTATTATGAGCTACACAAAAATAAGAAAAGTATAGATCTAAGTATACCTATTATGAAATCTCCAAATCTTATCATATTTATCTTTTTATTATAGCTCGGAATATAAATTATTTGAAATTGATATTTTAATGTTTGTGAAATAAAACAATGGCTACCTTTATGATTTTTACATTTTTTTAGAACTTATAAATATAGTTTTCGAATTTTTTAATCAGCAGGATCACTAGTGTTCTTTTTCGCCTACCGAGTATAAAATTGGCCGGAATATTAGAAGCCCATACAATTCCTCACCATCGGCCCAGCTTGAGAAATAGCCTTTCATTTCGCCAACATCTTCACGAGCCCATCTGTAGTAGGGTGCTCCTCCCTCTCGCCCGCGCGATCTGCGGCCAATTCCTATTTGCCGCTTTTAGCGGCAAAACTCGCTCGCGCTGCGCAGAGGGATTCGGTACTGGGCTAGGCCCATTTTCTCGCGTGGGTTCGATCGTTTCGCTCGCTCGCTTCGCATGCACGCAACGATCGGTCAAATCAAAAGAGCGAACATGATATGCATGCTTGTACCAGTAGGTAGGTTTTTTCTTTCTCGGTTTTTGGCTTTCTTCATATTTTCTTCATTTTCTATTTTTCTTTTCTTTTTGTTTCTTTCATTTTCTTTTTCGTTTTTTTCGTTCAAATTCGAATTTCATTCGGATTTTGAATTTCATTCGGATTTTGAATTTCTTCAAATATAAAATTATTTAATTTTAAATTTATTCGGATATCAAATTTGTTCATATTTCTAATTCGTTCAGTTTTTCGTTTCTTTTTTGTTTTCTTTTTTCGTCACTTTATATGATTTTGAAAAAATATTCATTCTTAATAAATGTTCATATTTAAAAAATGTTCAAATTCGAAAGTTGTTCAGATTAAAATATGTTCAATTCTAAAAAAACTTTCAAACTATTAAAACCTTTGAAAAATAGTTTTCGTTCACCGCCAATTTCTATTCACTTTTCAAAATAGTTTTTGTTCACTTTATTAAATTTATTCAAAATAGTTTCTGTTCATTTTTTAAAAATTCTTCAAAATTAATTTCCGTTCATCGACATTTTTCGTAAAATTTTAAAATCATTCTAAAATAGTTACTGGCAAAATTGTTCAAAAAAGTTTCCGTTCAAAATACATATTTTTTTCACTTTTTAAAAATTGTTCAAATTTTTTTCCATTCAGAGACTTTTTCTGTTCACTTTTTAAAATCGTTCAAAAATAAATTTTGTTCAACGACCTTTTCTGTTCACTTTTAAAATCGTTCAAAATAGTTTCCGTTCAACGTTATTTTATGTTCATTTTTTAAATTGTTCAGATTTCAAATTTGTTCATATTTCAATTTCGTTCAGTTTTTTTCGTTTCTTTACTATTTTATTTTTTCATCACTTGCATATGATTTTGAAAAATATTCATTTTTTATAATTGTTCAGATTTAAAAAATGTTCAAATTCGAAAGTTTAGATTTAAATATCTGCGATTCTGAAAAAACTTTCAATCTTTGAAAAATAGTTTTCGTTCACCGCCATTTTCTATTCATATTTCAAAATAGTTTTTGTTCAATTTTTTAAAATTGTTTAAAATAGTTTCTGTTCATTTTTGAAAAATATTCAAAATTGATTTCCGTTCTCCGACATTTTTCGTAATTTTTTTAAAATCATTCTAAAATAGTTACTGGTAAAATCGTTCAAAAAAGTTTCCGTTCAAAATACCTATTTTGTTCACTTTTTAGAAAATTTCAAAAATAATTTTCGTTCACCGGCATTTTCTGTTCACTTTTTGCAATCGTTCAAAAATAAATTTTGTTCAAAGACCTTTTCTGTTCACTTTTAAAATTGTTCAAAATAGTTTCCGTTCACCGTCATTTTATGTTCATTTTTTAAAATTGTTCAAAAATAAATTCCGTTCACCGCCATTTTCTGTTCACTTTTTAAAAATGATTGACCTTTTCTGTTCACTTTTATAATCGTTCAAAAGAGTTTCCGTTCACCGACATTTTATGTTCATTTTTTAAAATTGTTCAAAAAATAAATTCCGTTCACCGCCATTTTTTGTTCACTTTTTTAAAACCGTTCAAATGAGTTCAATGTTCTAATTGAAAAAATTTCAATTCAAAATATATGTTCTTGCATACTTTTTCAATGCGAAACATGCGTCTATTTTTTTTACGTCTCGCGTCGAAGGCAACAGTCATTTTTCGAAAAATATTCATATTCAGAAAATGTCCAGATTAAAATTGTTCAAAGTTTAAAAAGTTCATATTGTAAAAATATATTAAAAAATCATTTTAGAAATGTTCTAATTCAAAATTGTTCAGATAAAAAGGTTCAAATTTGAAAATTGTTTAAATTTAAAAATGTTCAGATTTTGAAAATATTTAGATTAAAAATGTCATATTTAAACTTTGTTAAAGTAGATCCATACATTGTGTGTAGTTGGATGACAAAAAAAAACAAAACGAGCTAGCTAGCTACTGATTCAGTCCACTGATCGATTCCTGTAAGGAGAAACCGAATACGCGGACGCGAAGAACGGAGGAACGAAGGAAACAGCGAACGAACCGAACGAACCTGGCAGTGTAGATGGGCCGGCCCACTAAAACTAACCACGAAGGAAAGGTGTGCGGCGCGACACAGTTTTGCCGCTAAAGGCGGCAAAAAGGAGGACCCCGATCTGCGGCAACCGTTTCGCTCAAGGATCTCCATACTGGGCCTGGTCGCGGCGGCCCATTTGTCTCGTTCGTCTGTATGTGCTCTCTATCATTTCTTTCTTCTGTTTTGTTCAAGAGAAACGTGGCTGCTTCGTCCGTTTTCTTCTCCTGTAGCTTAGCTCTTTCTTCTTTGCGTAGACCTGTAGCTTAGCTCGCAGCTACGCACATGCATGTACGTGGAAAACCAAAAAATACCCAATGAACCAAAAGAAAATCAGGTACACATAAATATAAAATAGTGAACCGAAAAGCCCGTGAACCAAAAAAAGTAGTTGAACAAAAATATAATATTGAACCACAAATGCCGATCAACCGAAAATAATAGTGAACCAAAAATGCGATGAATCGAAAATATCAGTGAACCATAAAATAAAAAGTTAACCAAAAATACCGATGAACCAAAAATGCAGGTGAATCAAAAAAATAGTAATCAAATAAATCGAAAAATAAAAATATGAAACAATATCAAATCTGAATATTTTTTAGGTTCGAACATTTTTCAAATCCGATTTAAAAAAATGAAAAATGAATTAGAACATTTTTGAAATCTTAACGTTTAAAAAAATATGAAAAATAAAGGAAAAACAAAAAAAATTGGATGAACCGAAAATACTGGTGAACCAAAAATAGCAGTGACTCCAAAATGTCGGTGAACCAAAAATGCCGATGAACCGAAAATAATAGGGAACCGAAAAGGAACAAAAATCCGGGTGAACCGAAAGTAATAGTGAACCAAAAATTCGAATGAACCGGAAATAATATTGAACCAAAAATTCGGATGAACCGAGAATAATAGTAAACCAAAAATACCCGTGAACCGAAAATAATAGTGAACCGAAAAGAACCAAAATTCAGGTGAACCAAAAATACCCGTGAACCAAAAATACCTGTTTACCAAAAATAATAGGGAACGAAAAATATTGGCGGACCGAAAACAATAATGAACCAAAAATAATAATATCTCGAAAAGGAACCAAAATTCGGATGAACCGAAAATAATATAGAACCAAAGATAATAGTGAACCAAAAATTTGGGTGAACCGAAAATAATAGTGAACCAAAAATTCGAGTGAACCGAAAATATTAGTGAACCAAAAATACCGGCGAACCAAAAGTAATAGTGAACCAAAAATTCGGGCAAATTGAAAATATTAGTGAACCAAAAATACCGGAGAACTGAAAGTAATAATGAACCAAAAAGAAACAAAATAATGAAAATTTTAAATTTGAATAATTTAAAATCTTAATATTTTGAAAAATAAAATATAATGGAAAAAATGAAAATTTTGGATGAACCAAAAATAATAGTGAACCAAAATACAGGTGAACCGAAAAATAACAGTGAACCAGAAATTTGGGTGAACCCAAAATAATAGTGAACCAAAAATTTCGGATAAACCGGAAATAATAGTGAACCAAAAATTCGGGTTGTAACGCCCCGACCCCGGAATTATACAGAGGCTATGAATTCGACACAACCATCAATGCATAAGACAAAGATCGGGACTTGTGGAACAGAACTGGCACAAAGCATGACTCTACGACACAAAAGTATAGCAACTCATAAAACGAGAAGAATACAAATATTACAAGCAAAAGGATCACCGATCCAACAATTCATCAAGCGGAAGCGAAGTAGCGTTGTCTAATACAACAAGAAGCAAATTATGGCCTAAGAGGCCTACAGATAAACATCACCCAAGCCAGCTTGTTCCACGGTCCCAAGCTGCCACCTGGGAACCCCAGACTAGTAGTCGACGTCCACGAAGAACCCACCTAGCTGCTCGGTGTCGTCCTCCTCTGAAATACGAAATCATAGAGGCAGCAAAGAGAGACTGAGTACGATGTACTCGCAAGTTTAGTAGGGCGATATAGGCCCAATGACTGACGGAGGCTCTAAAGCTTTATATGTAGTTCTTTTGCATAAAGCTAACTTTCATAAACCGAAACATAAAGACACTTGGCATTCGTCTACTCAGAGTAAATTTTGATAAAGGGGATAAGAGAGTAACATTTGTCATCATAGGTTCTCATCGAACCCTTTTGTCACCAACCACACTCATCTCCACCCAGGCACCCCCTCGAATCACCCTCGAGGAAGTGAACCTTTAGCACACGTTGATTATGCAACCTTTAGCTGCCATATCAATTAGGTTAAGATTATCTATGAGCTAATGCGCCTTTCCCAAGAGTTTGTCCATAACCGTGGACACGGCTTTTCGAAAAGATTTACCCTGCAGGGGTGTACTACTTTACCCATTGGTACCGTCCGACTCACCTAATTGACCCTCTTCCGGGGAAGGCCGGCAAGCAGGCGCGGTTAGACCTTTACAAAGCATGAGACTTACTCAAGGGCCATCAGTGGCGGAAGGACAGGTTCAGCGCTCCCAGCGCCCTGCCCCACCGTCACATCCTACACACCACCATCATCGTTTCCTTTTTCCACCAACACCACACACACGCAAATGGAAATAGCAAACTAGAGGACCCTTGACAAGCCCCTCACAGATTATTCGGTCAAAGGGGGTTCCATATGCCCCCACCTCCGGGAGCACGCTCGTCTTCTTGGTTCCAGCTAAAAGCACGTTCAGCCTAGGCGGCAAGAATGAGGCAAACCACCCTCCCCGAGGGCAACTCATCCAAACCTTTTAGCAATTTAATTAAGCATCACATTTATCCACCTTGCCCGAATAGTTCCATCAACATCAACAATTATGGAATTCAACAACGGACATTACTAGTATTTCAACTTAAGCATTTCTAAGCACGGCTAAGCATAGCTAAGCATACCAACAACAATTATAACTTTATCTCGGGCCAACACTTCAACCCTAGGTTTCATAGGTAGGGATACATGTGATGGGCTCGGGGGAGATCATGCATTCATAGGATATTCTAACATTTGCCAAAAAGATACATTTGAACCGCATGCAATATTATGGTGGATAAAATAATTTGATAAAAATCATAGAATGCTAGAATGCCAAGAAGGTTAGGTTATCTCTTGCCTTGCTGCCCGGTCGTGAAGCACTGCTCGTCGGGGTAGTTATCGGTAACCTCGACTCCGGAATCTATCGATACCCAAAAGAGAAATACAAAGTACACATAAATCACACGATCACAAGGTGCAATGCGCAAACACATGATGACATGTCCAATTGATACAACCATATTATTATATAAATTAAAAGCAAATTTAAATGAGGGGCCAAATAATTAGTGCAATTATTTGGAACCAACCCCATATTTAGCTTAGTGACCACATTCTTCATAAGTTATCAAATTATTATGGAAGTGTCTCAAATATGCATGAACATGACATGAAAGGATAGGTTTCGTTCTTCCGATCATTTCGATAATTTATTTGTAAATTTCGGAGTACCGATGAAGAAATAGCAAATTAATTAAATAAATGAATTTAATTCATTTAACCAAAATATGAATAACATCAAATAAAAATTTTGTGATCATGATATGATAAGTGCATGGTTTGATGGCATTTCGCATGTTGATCACATTGATATTTTATTCATAATTTTTGGCTAATTATTTAACAAGTTATGAAATTCTCAAATTAGGCATTATTTAACCTAATTTGGGAATTCTTAATTAACCAAAAGAATATAATTCCAAAAGAAGTTTACAATGATTCCAAAAGGTGGAGTTTGTTTTCCTGAACATTTTGAAATTTGAATCGTCGAATTTGAAGCACTTTTGAAATAGTTATCGATTATCAAACATTGTTTCAAAATTAAAAAGGAAAACCTTTTCTCAGGCGGGCCGGCCTTAAGCCGGCCAGGCCGGGAAATAGGCCGGGCATGTGGCCGAGTGATCCGGCCCTTGGCCGGCCCAAAACGAGTCCGGGCTGGGTGGCCAGGCCGGGACAGTGGCCGAATGGACCGGCCTTGTGCCGGCCCAGGCCGAGACGCAGGCCGGCCACCAGCCCGAGCCAACCGGCCTCAGACCGGTCAAGCCGGGTCCTGGCCGGGTGGACGGTGGCGGGGACACGGCCGTGACCGCCGGTGGATCGGCGACGGGGAGAGGGGAGAGGGGTTCGGGAGAGGGCCAAGAAGGAGGCTAGCTCACCCGTGAGCTCGAGTGTGAGGCCGATGCGGCGAGGGGACAGCCGACGGCGCCCCAATTCGGAACGGCGGAGCTCGGCAGGGTGCGGCGGTGTCGGGGACGCCGGCGTTGAACCGGTCGGACCCAGCTCGATTCCTTGGCCTGGGAGGACGGGGAGGAGGCGGCGGAGATTCCTATCCACTTCGATCTGCACGGGGAGCTCAGGAACGACGGCGGCGAGCTCGACTCGGTGGCGGCTATGGCGGTAGCTCGGGAGGGAGAAGGACTCCGTTGATCCGGGAAATTAGGGGAGGAATGGATCGGGGGTGAGAGGAGGAGCAGGTGAGCGGCATGGGCAGCATCCTCATCGTCCACGGGCCACGGTGGCGTGCGGCATGGGCAAGGGGGAGGTGGCGGCATGGCGCCAGTGCCATGGCCGCCACTGTGTCGATGACCAATTTCTGAAAACCCCCCTGGCTGCTTTTAAAAGAATTGCAAACAGGTCCAACAGTAGGGTTCATCCAATTAATTAGGGCACCAGGATATTTTCTAAAATTCCAGAAAAATTTGTATAGGCTATAATTAACTCTCAGAAGCACCACAAAAATTTGTGAGGGCAAATAAATTAATTTGACCAACATTTGTTCATAGCTTTTAAAATAGGGTAAAAGGGAGCAATTTCCAAAATGCATTTAAATGGGGCATTTATACAATTCCAAAAATATTGAAAATTTTCATGGAAGCTCTCCCAACAATATTGAGACTCCCCATGATTTTACTTTGAATTTTTGGAAGTTCTAACTTGGTTCCAAAATTAGAAATTGAATTAAGCCAATTTAAGTCCTCATATTCATTTCTCATTTGACAAAACTTGGGAATTGAGAATTGGGGATAAGAAGCAAATTGAGAACTTCCTAAACAATTTGGAAGTTCAAGAATAAAGTATTTGGCCAACTTGAGCTTTGCATTTGGTTTGGAAATTGTGAGGAAGGGTTTTG
Source organism: Puccinellia tenuiflora (assembly GCA_012064385.1). Lineage (NCBI taxonomy): Eukaryota > Viridiplantae > Streptophyta > Magnoliopsida > Poales > Poaceae > Puccinellia > Puccinellia tenuiflora. Next base: position 590,423 of record QRDG01000501.1, on the reverse strand, counting down.
CTTCCTTTGTTTTCATTTATAGGTGTTGTTTTATTTCCATATTAGAAATTTTAAAAATGTATGCCATGATGCAATGCAACACAAAAAGCGAAAATTTGGCCCGTATTTTAGGGTACCAAATTGGGGCTGTTACACGGGTGAACCAAAAATACCTATGAACCGAAAATATTAGTGAACCAAAAGTACCTGTGAACTGAAAATTATAGTGAACCGCAAAGGAACCAAAATTTGGGTGAACTAAAAAATATTAGGGAACCAAAAATACCGGCAAACCGAAAATAATAATGAACCAAAAATTTGGATGAACCGGAAATAATTCTGAACAAAAAATACAGGTGAACCGAAAATAATAAAAAATAAAAAGTAACCAAAATTTGGGGGAACCTAAAATAAATATTGAACCAAAAATATCTATGAACCGAAAATAATAGTGACCGAAAATACCAGTGAACCGGAAAGGAAACAAAATTCGGGCGAACCAAAAATAATAGTGAACCAAAAATACCGGCAAACCGAAAATAATAATGAACTCGGGTGAACGAAAAATAATAGTGAACCAAAAATACCGGGATCGAAAACAATAATATATCGAAAAGGAACCAAGGTTCGGGTGAACCGAAAATAATAGTGAACCAAAAATTCGGGTGAACCAATTAATGGTGAACCAAAAAATAGATATTTAAAAAATGGTTCATATTTGAAAATTATCCATTTTTAAAATTATTCTTATTTGAAAATAATTCAGATTTGAGAAAATGTTCATTTTTAAAAAAGTTCTGATTTGAAAATTTGTTTTTTTAATTGTTTCAGATTTAAAATATATTCATTTTTGTATAAAGAAACAAAGAAGAAAGATGAAAACAGGAAAAAGAAAAAAAGAAAAAAGAAAAAAAGAAATATTCATGTATTACCAAGACCAGAAAAGAAATAAAAAGGAAAGAAAGAAGAAAAAACGAAAAAGAAAGAGGAAAGAAATACTAAAAAGTAGAAACAGAAACAGGAAAAAGAAAAGAATACAAAGAAAACAGAAAAGCGTACATAAAAAAACAGAACAAGAAACGAAAAAAAAAGCAAACGAAGAAACAGCGGTGATGGGCCTAAATGGGCCGCGTCTCGCGTAGCTCCGCTGCGGGCGATTCCGCGGTACGAATCGCCCGAGCGATACGGAGCAGTTTCCTTGTAGCACGCGTAAGCTTCAACCTGCTCCAGTGCTCCCCAAAAGAAAAAGAAAAATGTAAATTCAAAGCCACCACAGTCCATAGCAGAACCTGTAAGCCTCCCCGCCGGCCTCTCATCCTCAACGACGCATATCCTCTCTCCGTCGGCCCACGCATCCCGGCCGCGCTCCTCGCCGCCGGTCTTCTCTTCCTCGAGTACGGCCGCCGGCCGCCTCCACCCGCGCCGGCTCCTTTCCCTCAACCACGACGCTTCTACCGACGTCGGACCCCTCTTGCAACCTTATCTCTATTCTCAAACCTGCGAATCCCCATCGCCATGTCACACGGAGCTTCCTATTCCGTCGTCCCGGCACCTACCCGGCCGGCCGGTCCCCACGCACTCCTCCTCCCGGCGGCTCCCCCATCTGTCTCAAAGTGCGCCATTAATCGACAAAACCCTCGGATGGCCGCTTCTGGTTTCGGTAAGAAACCTGCGTTGCTTCATTTGCTTGGATGAATTGTTCTACTACCAATAGCCGTTTGTTTTGCAGAAATGTTTGGGGATAAACCCAGTAGCCTCGTGGCTGATTCTTCTTTGCTGTCTCGATGTAGGTAAAGCGACAGCGCCGAAGCGCTACTTCGTTGCGGCCGGCGGACTTACTTGGGTCGATGGGGTTGAAGAGATGATGGAGTTACAAAAGTACGATTCTCGTTAATATACGTTGTGCTTAAGCTTCTGTTGTGTCTTCATTTACCGTGTCATCTGGATTTAGTAATGGCCGTAGTCATTGGTGTAGAACTGGATTCTGAATTTCATCTGGCACCCACAGCCACAGTTACTATACATTGTGCTTAAGCTTCTGTTGTTGCTTCTTTTATTTTCTCAACGGGATTTAGTAATAGACGTAGTCATTGGTGTAGAGCTAGATTCTGAATTTCCTCTGGACTTTAATTTCACACTAGTTGGGACTCATCTTCATGTGGCATATTGAGATCTTATCTGAGAAGTAGTTGAACCAGAGTGCTAAGTCAGTAGAAGGCCTTCTGTTTATTATTTCATGATTTTGCTCACATTCTTCAATCTTCACATATGAAGGTCAGAAGAGCAAATTCCAGTGAAGTTAAAGAAGAGGCCACCTTTGAGGCGTGGAAAGGTGTATCCGCAACTTGCTGTACCAGAACACATTCCAAGACCTTCTTATGTGGGTGCAAACATACCGCAAGAATTACCCGCTGGGCGCCAAATACACAATGCCGAAGGTATCACTGGGATGAGAGCTGCTTGCAAACTTGCTGCCCGTGTATTGGATTTTGCGGGAACATTGGTTAAGGTAAATATTTTTCTTTTTATAGGTTAATAGAATCCTTATTTCTGTCTCATCAGTCATCTTAAGAGTCTGCAGTTTTGATATATTAATTTTTTCAATGTCATCTCAGCCATCAGTTACCACAAATGAAATCGACAGGGAGGTGCATCATATGATAGTCGAGGCGGGTGCTTATCCTTCTCCACTTGGCTATCGTGGATTTCCTAAAAGTATCTGCACATCAGTAAATGAGTGTGTCTGTCACGGATTGCCTGATTCAACACAGCTACAGGTTTTGTAGAATGAACATGTCTCATCTTATTTGTATTCTTGTGTCATGCCTATTTATTGGGTTGAAAATGGTCTTTCAATGCAGAATGGAGACATCATAAATATTGATGTAAATGTGTTCCTGAATGTGAGTTTCTCTCTTAAAATTGTTATATGCTTAGTTGGTACATTTGGCATAGAGTCGTATTTTGATGACATGCTCCCTTTTGTAATGAAATTCATACTATCCTCTTTAGGGATACCATGGTGGAACTTCCAGAACATTTGTATGCGGAAAAGCGGATGAATCTATCAAACATTTCCTAAAGGTAAGCTATTGTTGACGTGTTAGTTAGTTCCAAGTTTACATAAATGTTCAATAATAATTTGCAGGTATGTCAGTGTTGTAGTTCTTATGTGCCATGGTATGTTTGAGCTTTAACCAACCTCTATAATATTTGTTCTAGTTTAGAAGTCTCTTGATTTAAAAAAAAAGTTCTGCAATGACTTTTTTTTTTTGTATTTGGAGCACACAATATTTCAAAATCTTATCTTCTCTTGTATTGAACAAACAGTTCTTATCTTCATGAGAACACGAACAGTTGATATTTATTTGATTCAGGCAGCTGAAGAATGCTTGGAGAAGGGTATTTCTGTCTGCAGGGATGGTGTAAACTACAGAAAAATTGGCAAGAAAATAAGGTACTTTTTCTTCACCATGATACTATGGTTTTGACTTTATCAGTTGGGTTTACTGGAAGCTTTGAAAATGATGAAGTATTTGGCTATGCAAACTCGCTGGTCGAAATATGACGAGGAGAATAAACGAGGATCATCTGGCCCTTATTCTCGCCTCTTATTGTAGGAAATATTTATTCAGTCTCGAATTTATCTTCATGGTTACGCCTTCTAGAACTTCTGAACATACACTTCCACAAAAAAAAAGTTTTTCATTATTACAATTTTTCATTTGAACAGTCGAGTTGAAACGATATTTCGGAAGTCGGTTCCGTCTCCATCAACAGATTTGAGTTAAGACGAGCACTCTAAGAAAGAGCTGCTTTACACCATGAAGAAAGAAAGAAGACCAACTTCTGAAGCCATTGTACACATGGAATGGTCCACCAAAGAAGTGACCTGAACTTCTTGTCAAACTGCTTATGAACTCACTTTTCTTGTTTCAGCACATTATGGCAGGGTAGAGGCAACCATTCAATCCTGACCAAAGTGACCATTCAATAGATCTTCTAGTTTTTTCTCCTATTCCATTCTAATTCCGTTCACCTCTTATCTGTTTGGTAGCCTAGCCAGTTTTGCCAGTGTCGCCAATTTGAGAAACACAAGAAACTGTGCAAGCCATGTTTTTTTGGAAATTTTCCTACGTTCCCACAGGAAATTACTATAAATATTCATGTCTTCGCTGCTGTAGTTGTACAGCACATGTGTATATACTGTATGTATCTAGTCGTTGGTGGGTTGCGCTTGTTCAGCATCCACATCCTAGGCACCGTTTGGAGCATGGGAATACGCTTAACAGCCAAATTATTCAGTTTTGCTACTGCTGTTCCCTTATACGGAGTTTTTCGGAAGAACATTAGTGATGTTGCACATCTTTATTTTTTCTTCAAATTATTTCAGCAATCTTGCTTATTTCTATGGCTATCATGTGGTGGATCGCTTTGTTGGACATGGAATTGGAACTATGTTGCATTCAGAACCGCTTATCCTCCATCATGGTGAGTACTTGATATTTCCCTGATCCTTTACGTACGTTATTTTTTGTATTCATCCTATTCAGTAATACTTTTTTTTTGTAGTTTAGCACTTTAGCCTATGACATTAATTAGTAGGTCATTGGGTTCCTTCTCTGATATCTCTATGATTTTTTACATGTTCAATTGCTTGTTTAGATTTTTTTATGCTGGCAATATAGATAATATTAAACAATGCGGCTACATGTTATCTAAGTATGCCATTTTCTATTGGTTGTGCCATAAGTTATTGCCAGGAAGATAAGAACAGTGGCTTTAGTTTTTAAAGGAAAGGAGTGCTTGTTATTACATCCACACTTTATGTAGCTGTTGCTAAGGATATGTACAGCTATGGATTTGATGTATCCTATACATGTTGAGATAAACTGTTTTAAACTTTTGAATTTAGACCTGAATTATGCTTGACTAATGCATGCCGATTAAAGCGTACAATAGACTAATGAATTCTCTCTCTTGTAGCCAATGAAAACCCTGGCCGAATGGTTGAAGGTCAAACATTCACAATTGGTATGTACTATGTGCTCTTTGTTGCTGTTATAAGTCCTACTTACAAACAATCCTTATTTTCCTATAGAATACGATATATTGGAATTCTCAGTGGTTTGACTATGAATGAAAATGCTTATTTCAGAAGAAAAAACATTGCCTTTAAGAAAGAAAATGTGTGGGTCCCTATAGTTTGATAATTAGGCATTATATTTATATGTAATCCTAGATGCTCTTGGTATTTTTTACCTTAAGTGGAGATGAATGCCTCTTAAAATTTCAGATGAAGTTGACAACCTTGATGGAGTTTTTGCAGAACCTATACTTATAATGGACAAAGCAGAGTGTGTTACATGGGAAAATGGATGGACTACTGTGACCGCTGATGGCAGCTGGGCTGCACAGTTTGAGCATACCGTGCTGGTGACTAGGACGGGCACAGAAATATTGACAAAGCTTTGAGTTTATTAATCCTGATTGTAGTAAGAAGTTGTTGAGCCATCTACTTTCAGAGTGGGTTTGGTTCACAAAGCAGCCTAGCATCTGAATCTCCACGACAACGACTTGCGTATGCCTCTTATTTTCTTACTGCCATTTTCAACCATGATTTCGAAATCAAGTTACAAGCACATTCTGTTCCTGTCCATTAGCAGAGTTATTCATTTCATACTCTGAAACCAATTGCAGGTCCAGATGTGGGAAGCTTCCCCGACCTGGCAGGGGATAGATGTGGGGACATGCTACTGCCTTTGCTCGTAATCACCTGCTGTTGGGAGAGGTCCTGGCTGGTACTCCCATCGCGTATGTAGTTCTAGAAGAGCTGAGGGTACATGTGGTAGTTAGCTTTTTGGAAGTAGATTGCAGGTTTAGAAATGGAATGTAAAATTTATACGAGTTCCCTGGATATGTTTGTCCCTGGACCATTTCTTATTTTCTTTAGTACGGTCTTAAGCTGAATATTTGGCTCCAGTTGCCCTGGTCACCGTACGTTTGGCAGCAGTAGATCAGGTAGCAAATCCACTTGGCCCCTTTCAACACCTCATCGTAACTGCAATAGCAGTGATGAATGATGACCCAACAATTTCGGCATCGGAATGTGGAACCACCATGGCACGAGAGCGTCATGTTCCACGGGACCCTCAAGTAACCAACCTGAGATCTTATATTGATTCGTTTCGTCATGCTACTGCCAGTACTTTGTCCTATGGGTCGTTTTAATATCACCTCGTCTGGCTGGAACCTGCAGACTGAGGTTTCTGATTGTAGCATACTAGTAGAATCCACATTGTCTGGCTTCTTAAGGATCTCTACTGCGGTGCATACGCAACTCCCTAACTGGGAAAAATGTTAGAACGATCTCTTCATGACGCAGTGGCATTTTTGGAGCTAAGAGCATCTTCACGGGGAGTGCTTAAATTATATCCGGCACACCTCCATTGGAGGCCCAATTGGAGGATGCCGGACACTTGTCCGGTCCTTTTTTGTTCCGACCCATACCGGCACCCCCTAAACGACCGGACCCCAATTGATCAACATTTGCAAAACAAAGCCGATTTCATTGCATTCCGACGATTTCATTTGTAAAAGAGGCGTTACAACTAAAATTTAAACTAAGCGTACTACTCTATGGCGGAGGTGGCACGCTAGGGCCATCCTCGTCGTCGTTCGCCCCCTCGTCGAAAGAGGGGGAGTCAGGCATGAGGCAGCCAGCATGGGCACGCAAGCGCCTCACCGCCCTGGCCTCCACCATCTGTCGGTGCTGCTCCGCCGCTTGGCTGCGCTCACGCGCACGCCGACGCCTCATCGCGCGCCCCAAGCTCTCCGTCGTCCGTCGAGCCTGCTCCGCCATCTGCTCCCTCTCTGCCTGCAGCTCCTCCCTCACCGCGAAAGCCCGGTCCTCCCGCGCATCGTGTGCTGTGGCCTCCCGGCTCATCATCTCCAGCTCCCGTGCTTCGGCCGCCCGGCGGAAGGCCTCATCCATCAGGCGGCTGTGAGCGAGCGCCCTCGCCATCTCCAGCTCCTCGTGCGCCTGCCGCTGGGCTTCAGCGAAGGAGCAGGCGTACTCGTCGGTGACGAGCGTTTGGAGCGACCGCTCCTTCGCGGGCTCCTCCGCCGCATCGTTCGCGGCCATGACAAAGTCCCGGAACTCACGGCGCCCGTCCTCCTCGCGCGCCGTGACGAAGGAGTAGTATGCCACGTGCTGCTCCGGCCAGAGCGGCGACACTGACTCCTGCTCCTGCTTCTCCTCCTCCTGCTGCTCCTCCTCCGGCACCGGCACCTCCTCCTCCTCCTGCACCGGCATCGGCTCCTTCAAAGGGTCCTCCTCACCTTCCTCCTCACACTCGAAGTCCAGGGCCTCGTCGTCGTCTGCCGGCGGAGGAGGAGGAGGAGGGGGAGGAGGCAGAGGAGGAGCTCCCCCCTCCGCCGCGTAACGCCGGCATGCCGTCTGGGTGAGGGTGGCCCATAGGAGGTTGCGTGTCATGTTGGTGGGTGGGGCGGCGGTGTGCTTCTATTCTCTACGGCGAGGTGTAAGCACGGCGAGATGTGAGCGAGGGTTTTATAGCCGACGAGAAGCGGCGGGAAAACAAGGCTGGAAGCTGCGGGAAAGGGTGGCGGGAAACGGTGGCGCGCGCGGGAAGCGACGGGTGGGTGGTGAGGCGACACGCCGGTTTAATGCCGGCGATACGTCTCCGCCGCGTCGGCTGCCGCGCCACTTCGTAAGGCTGCTCCGCCATTAAACCCTCAGAAGGGACGGGTGTGAGGATGACAGGCGGGCCAAGCCTGTCAGTGGACATGCCCGGACAGTGTCCGGCACCGTGAAGGCTGCCCCCAAAGTTGGAGGGCCTGCTCGCGGGGCCGGACAGATTTTAGGCCGGACAAAGACTTTGCGACCCCCGATGTGGCCTGTTTTTCTGTCCGGCGCCCCAATTAACCTTTACGGCCCCTTTTACGACCCCGTGGAAACTCTAATCTTATGGGAGGCCTCTGTTCCCAGCATTTTTTGTTAACATAAATTTTTCCATTAACTTAAGCACACTTTACAGAGAGTAGCGTGAAGGGAGCCAGGCTGGTTACAGAGAAGATGCACTTGGCATTCCTAGCATGTTGTAGCTCCTATGCTGACAAGAATATGTATGGATCTCTGAGGGATCTCCATCTCTGAGAGAGCGCAGGAGTTTTGCGGCAATTTGACGGAAAATAACCATAAAATGAAAGTAATTCACAAAATAAACGTCCGGCGAAACTATTTCACAAATAACCTTTTCGAGTAGCGCCCAACACTTAGGCGCTATGGTATGCTATGTAGCGCCTCAAGCCAAGGCGCTACTCGTCCTGCCAATGTGGCGGCTATGGGCCCCACATTTGGTTGTGTAGCGCCTTAGCGTAAGGCGCTATGCTACATAGTGTAGCGCCTTGGGCTAAGGCTTTACACTAGGACTTAGAAATTTTCGGCCAAAATTTGATAAAAAAATAATGTTTTCAGAAAAAATTAAAAAATTCCAGTAATTCAAGTCCATATATATAAGCAATCGGGGAAAGTTTGAACCAATTTGGGTGGGTGAATTGAGAGAAACATTGATTTGAATGTTCAGTTTCAATTTTTAGCCGAAAATTTAAATTTCCAGAAAAAATTAAAAAAATTCATGTAATTCAAGTCCATATATATAAGCAATCTGGAAAAGTTTCAATCAACTTGGATGGGTGGATTGAGAGGAACATTAATTTTAATGTCTAGTTTCAAAGTTTAGCCGAAAATTTAAAGTTTTCATAAAAATTGGAAAATTTCTGTAATTCAAATCCATAAATATAAACAATCTTAAAAAGTCTCAATCAATTTAGATGGGTGGATTGAGAGATTCTTTCGACATCCCGAGTTCCTTTAATAGTGAGACCAAACATTTAGCACAATACATCAATCCATGGGTATAGACATTTGTAGAAGTTTACATCTTAAGTGCTACTAGGTAAATTTGGCGCGACGGCACGCCGCGCCCTTGCTGAGAATATGTTGTAATAATTTATCTAATTTTTTAGATGTGGTATATATATTTTAAGCAAAGGTTGTAGTTCTAATTTGTATATTTTGTTTAGCTAAAATTTAATTTGAATTACAGATTAAAAGATATGAATTTTATGAATTTCAGTTTTCTGTAAGAAAATCGGCGGTTGGAAGAAAATCGGCGGTGAACAGTGGATGCCGATATGGGGACGACGTGGGTTCATCTGGGCCGTCCGTCTCGACGATCTGACGGCTGGTGGAAAGCGGGCGACGTGGACAGCGGGAAAGGAAGCGAAGATGTCGCGCCTTTATATATAGTACCTATTTTTTTTAGATCAACAGCAAACGCCTTAGCCAAGCCCCATAAAAAATTAAAGTTTCCACGTGGACTTAATAAAAAAAATCCTAAAGACTTTAAATGTTCGGCCAAAATTTTAAGATTGCTTATATATATGGATTTGAATTACAGATTGTTTTTCAATTTTTATGAAAACTTTAAATTTTCGGCTAAACTTTAAAACTGGACATTAAAATTAATATTTCTCTCAATATACCCATCCAAGTTTATTGAAACTTTTCTAGATTGCTTATACATATGGACTTGAATTACATAAATTTTTTCAATTTTTTCTGGAAATTTAAATTTTCGGCTAAAAATTGAAACTCATTCAAATCAATGTTTCTCTCAATTCACCCACCCAAATTGGTTCAAACTTTCCCCAATTGCTTATATATATGGACTTGAATTACTGGAATTTTTTCAATTTTTTCTGAAAACATTAAAATTTTTATCAAATTTTGGCAGAAAATTTCTAAGTCCTAGTATAAAGCCTTAGCCCAAGGTGCTACACTATGTAGCATAGCGCATTACACTAAGACGCTACACAACCAAATGTGGGGCCCATAGCCGCCACGTTGGCAGGACGAGTAGCGCCTTGACTTGAGGCGCTACATAGCATACCATAGCGCCTAAGTGTTGGGCGCTACTCGAAAAAATTATTTTATAAAATAGTTTTGCCGGACGTTTATTTTGTGAATTACTTTCATTTTGTGGTTATTTTCCGTCAAATTGCCGAGTTTTGCAGCAGTTCAACTGTAGTTGAAATATCTCTGTAAAATTCACGGAAAGCTTTGCACTTTCTTGAACTTTTTCTGGACCTAGATTACTGCAGTACAAGGAACGTCTGATGAGTGATGACAAGAAAGACAGGCTTGCACAGCCAGCATAGCATGGGTAAAGAAAAGCAGCAGCTCTGCTAGTCTGCTGGAGTGAAGTGGAAGTGTGAACCGCTCTGGCCTCATGGAGGCGCGGTCCCACCATCCAGGTGGCTCATCAGTGTCACTGTCACTGGCTCGCTGCCGCTTGTCCCTTCCCCCATTAAAATCCTAAAGGAGACTAATTAAATTTGACTCCAGAAGAAGAAGCTAACTACCGAGAAGAAGGTAAGAAACAAACAGCCCTATCGTAGATTCATTTCCATCGCCAATCACCAACACCAACCCAAACTCGAAATTCCCCAAATCTCTACCCACCCTCATCTTTCCCCCCTACCACGGCACGGTAGCACCGGCGCACGACCTCCCCCTCCGAGCGAAATTCCCACAAGGAAAGGCAAATTCCCAGAGAAAGCAAGCAGGGCAGGGAGCTCCACCGCCAATCTCCCTCAAAAGAGGCAATCCTGCCCTCCCAGCAGATATCACCAGGCCAGGCAGGAGAAAAAGCACGCACGCTCCCAATGGGGAGTAGAAGCAGAGGAGGGAGAAGCACCGGCAGCAGCTTGCTCCTTCTCTCGCTCCACCTCCTCTGCCTCCATTCCTCTCTGCGCTGTAAGCTCTCCCTCTCGCACACTCACGCTTGCCTTCTTCCACCGTGCTCTGTTTCCGCGCCTGCTAATTAATGTCGGGCTTCGTTTCTGTTCTGACTGCAGGCTCGGTGTCGGCGGCGGGCGGGTCTGGCGACCCGTACGTCGGCGTGACGATCGGCACGGCGGTGACCAACCTGCTGTCCCCGTCGGACCTCGCGGCGTTCCTCCGCGCGCAGCGCATCACCCACGTGCGCCTCTACGACGCCGACCCGCGCCTGCTCTCCGCGCTCGCCTCCTCCGGCGCCACCGCCATCGTCGGCGTCCCCAACGACGAGCTCCTCGCGCTCGGCTCCTCCCCGGCCACCGCCTCCGCCTGGGTCGCCCGCCGCGTGCTCCCCTTCGCCGCCGCCAACTCCACCAGCCCGGGCCTCATCTCCGCCATCGCCGTCGGCGACGAGGTCCCCACCGCCCTGCCCTCCGCGCTCCCCGTCCTCCTCCCCGCCATCCAGTCCCTCGCCGCCGCGCTCGCCGCGGCCAACCTCTCGTCCATCCCCGTCTCCACCCCGCTCCCCTTCTCCATCGTCATCGACCCTTTCCCCCCTTCCCAGGCCTACTTCAACCAGTCCCTCGCCAAATCCTTCCTCCTCCCGCTCCTCTCCCACCTCGCCAACACCTCCGCGCCCCTCATGCTCAACCTCTACCCCTACTACTCGCTGATGCAGAGCGACGGCGTCGTCCCGGTCGACAACGCCATGTTCAAGCCGCTGCCCCCGTCCCTGGAGATGGTCGACCCCAACACGCTGCTCCACTACACCAACGTCTTCGACGCCATGCTCGACGCCGTCTACGTCGCACTGAAGAACCTAAACGTGACCGCCACCGTGCCGGTGCTGGTCACCGAGACCGGCTGGCCCTCCTACGGGGACCGCAAGGAGGAGCCGTACGCCAGCAGGGACAACGCCAACACCTACAACTCCAACCTCATCAAGCATGTCGTCACGGACAAGCCCGGCACGCCGATGCGGCCGGGAACGCAGGCCAGCGTGTACATCTACGAGCTCTTCAACGAGGACCTCCGGCCGGGGCCCGTGTCGGAGGCCAACTGGGGGCTCTTCCACGGCAACGGCACGCCGGTGTACCTGCTCCACGTGAACGGGACGGACGGTTTCTTGGGGAACGACACCACGGACCGGACGTTCTGCATCGCGGCGGACGACGCGGACGAGAAGGCGGTGCAGGCGGCCATGGACTGGGCGTGCGGCCCCGGCCGGTCCGACTGCACGGCGATACAGCCCGGGGAAGGGTGCTTCCAGCCCAACGACGTGCGGAGCCACGCGTCCTTCGCATTCAACACCTACTACCAGTCGCAGGGCAAGGCCGGCGGATCCTGCTACTTCCAGGGCGCCGGCATGGTCACCACCACGGATCCAAGTGAGTATTCCCACTTCCTGAATTCTGATCCATATAGGTAACATTGCTTGAGACATGAATTTCCATGCTAATTTAGTAAGCACAGGTGGTTCTTGTTTCTAAGGTAGGTCGTTCTTGGGTTTGACAATCTTTATTTGATTGAGGATCATCCTCTGATTTTTCTCTTTTTGCTCTTCCAATGTCTATGCAATGTTCTTCGTTCCATTGATGGCTGTCCTATGCTTGCTTGGGATTGACCAATATACATAGTAGCAATGCTTGCAGCCTGATGAATACACATTCTCATTCTCGTGAGTAGTGACAAACTGACAGTGAGCGAGACGTATTGAGTGAAGAAATACACATCTTATTGACAACTGCTGAGACTAGCTTTAGTGTGATGCCAGACCGATTCAGTGTAGATGTGTAGCATAGTATGTCAGTAAGCAAGTGGAAATGCTTTTTTCGCGCTTGAAGATCCCTGCTTCGATTCTCATGTAGGAGAAACGCCATTGTCACGCCCCAAAAGTAGATGGCACTCATGGAAGACCATTCCGGAAAGTTGCTCGGTTTGTCTTATCATTGGACATTGGCCACCACTAAGTGAAATTAGTATTTCCAGAGCAAAACAAAAGTGCATTAGTATTTATTCCATTGATGTTGTTAGGAGAAAGGTTGCTTTTCCTTGTGGGTAGGGGTAGGACTAGTGCAGCCACCTATCTCGAGAAAAAGAAACAACTGGAGCAACCAAGTGTGCTATCTGGGAGGAAATGTTACCTCGTCCAACTTTTATCAGAGTTTAAAAGCTCTTGCATTGCGTTTAGGCTTGACAGATCACGACAGCTTGAGAGAATTGCTCACATACGACCTTTCTATGAATGCTAAAATTGCGAGCTTTTAGATAACTGGTTCCTGGCTTTCAGGGACATATCGATGAGGTTTTGGTGCCCATAGCCTGCACTTTTGAAATGACATGAGCCCATGGGCACGTAAAATCAGAGCAGACAGAAGCTGAGCTGGTTCAGCCTGTAGATTTGTTTTGTACTCCGTCAAGTCCGAGAGAGTGCTCTCGGTGTGGAGCGTGCTGATCTGATTGGCAGCACGAGCACGTCCAACCGTAGTAACGTTTCACAAAGAGAAAAAGGGCGCCACAAGATTGCAAAAAAGAATCCGCTTTCTAGCATGTGAGTAGGAACAACGATATGTTCACATCACATGCCAACGCTACTACATTACAGTTTACACACCTCCACAGTCTCCACCCCCATCACTTTCGTCAGCTTTGTCATCTCATTTTTATTAGGCCTATTTATGACAATTTTTTAGTTCTTTCCTGAATCTGTTGCCTTTCGAATGCTTGCCCAATTTTTTGATTTCTTAATAGGTCCGTAGCATGTCATATGAACTCAAATGGCGGAAATGATTGCTGTTTTACATTATCTCCTTTCTTTAAGGTAATCATCACAGTTTTCTTGAATCTTTCTGCTTGATGGCTGCACTGCATTGCGCTCCCATTCAGCGGTGCACATACTCCAGAATGTATTGTTTCAGAACTGTTTGGAAAAAGTTTCAGAACAAGATTGCTACTTCTGAAAAAGTATGATCATGGCTAATGGTGATGTGTAGGTCTCGCTCTCGCATACATTATGGCATGTGGCATGCTTCAAAAGCTAAAACTGACATCTGAGATCTTTCTTGTTGCGCCCATGATTGCGTGTGATATTCCTGCATTGGCACGCACTGCATTTTCATGCGCAACCTGTGGTTGGAGATTTGGGTAGTGTTGGGTAGCAACGGGAATCTTTGGAATTCTGCCCTTTTTTGGGGCAATATCATACCTTGGCATGTCAATAGGACCCAAAGTCTCATTATTGTGTCTGTTTTAAGTGCTTTCATGTCCCATGGTCAGCAGATGAACTGTGGTCAATTACATTGTTTGTATTCACGGTGCCAGTTTTAATCATGGTTCACCAATATTGAGGAGAATTCGATGGTTTTCTACACCTTGTAGGGAGAGGATCTGGTTAGGAACTGATGTATTCTTGCTCTTTGGATTATTGTACGGTCACCATGTCACAAGAATTGCATTGAGCTAATGTGGCAAAATTGAAGTACTGAACTCACGCTAGTTGTAGCCAAGTAGGAGCCTCTTTGGACGGTGGCCTTTGTCCTGAACCAAACAAATACTAATAATTCTCCTGGATAATGTGTCCTATTTTTTATGGTAAGAAAAAGTAAAAATACTAATAATTCTCCTGGATAATGTGTCCTATTTTTTATGAAGAAAAAGTAAGGGAAAAGAGAAAGTGCATACTGGGAATTTTTGGATCTGGATGCCATCTAGAACTTTTGAATTTCGTAATGTGGTTCAAGAGTCAAGACAAAGTGTAACCCATGCAAGTGGCCCACTGGCCTACTGGAATGTATGCGGGGAGCATGTACTCTGTGTCCGGTACATGGACACATGCATGTGAACATGCGGTGTTGTCCCATTTTTCTTCCCAGAATATTTTTTATTATACACATCTAAAGAATGCTAATGTAGATTAATACCAAGATTGGGATCTGAGCATCTAGTGGTTCTGTGTCTATTCAACTTATTCTTCTGTTAGTGTGTCATTTAGACATTGACTGATACGAGAAGTAACTGAATGGAAGCTCTGTATGTAGTTGGCTTGAATTGATGATATCTTTTCCGTTCGTCAATGGGGATACTGTTACAGACTGGACCAGCGAATGATAATTTTGTAGTCCTTAGTGCCATATAGGTTGTGTTCACTTCCGCAAACTGGTAATGTGCAAGGTAGAAATACTAGGAGCTTTTCATATGCCCGCTGTACTAGACTAGTCACATGGGGTATCATAAGTATATCATAGGTGCCATGTTGGTAAAAAGATGATGTGGCACAACAATAAATAAAGAGAGAGAAGGTTGTGGTATCATGATTGATACCGTAACATAACGGATTTCAAGATGCAATAAGTCTATGAGCTAATAAATACAATGTATTATGATACTACAATATGTTACCACCCACAATGAACATAGTAATATAGACTAGTATCATATGCATGATACTAGTTTATGTTACTTCCCATTGTGACTAGTCTAATGGATTCAGGCTTTCAACATCACAAAAGAGCTCCTCTTTTCACATCTAGAGCTGCTGTATGTCTGCGCTCTGCAGAATGACCTTCAGCGATGGGAGGCCAGGGCTCCCTGGCATGTATTAAGCTACTAGAGTTCGTGGGCTTGCATCTAATATGTACTGAATACTAATGTGAACAAGTTCCTTCTTTGACTGGTTTCGACTTCTAAGGAATTCTCCGAATGATATATCTGTACTCGTTTGATTTTCTACAGGTGCAGCTAATTACTAACAGAGAAACATCATCTTTTCTTAGCACTGTTCGGAAATCATGTTTTACCCTCTCATTTGGAGCCAATACACGTGTCTAGATATTTTCTAACAGAGAAACATCATCTTTTCTTAGCACTGTTCGGAAATCATGTTTTACCCCCTCATCTGGAGCCAATACACGTGTCTAGATATTTTGCTGACATGTTTGACTATACATATACTCATGTTGATCATTTTGCTTGATTGCTTCAGTCTTTTGCAACTATCACATTCAAAAGGTCCATCTTTAATTTCTAATTAATCGATACCTTTTGTTGTACAGGTCATGACAGCTGCATCTTTCCTGGAAGGTACTTTGCTAATTTTATTTATCAGTAATGTACTTGATATTGTCAAACTGATTAAATATGCCAAATTCACCAAAAACATAATCGTATCTCAAATTATAGAAGTGAGATCCAACTAGAGCTTGAAAATGTAATATAGCCAAATTCAGTTTCTACAGAATGTGGCAACTTCATAGCTGAAGACGAAATTAATAGGCTACTCTGACATCTCATTTTCAAACATATTATTAATATTGAAATGTGAGATAAATGCTCAGCGCGCCTGACTTCCGCTAATGTTGTGGCTGTTTATCATGCAGTAAGCTGTATAGCAATGTCACCAAATCTGACGGTGCAAACTCAACCACGCCACAGACGAGTGATGCTAAAGGATCTGCCATATGGAGACTGAGAAGAGGAAGGGAGAAAGGGTTCACGTTGATCCTCCGGCTCCTGTTGAGCTGGATGGTTGCGGTTATCATGACAAATTCAAACTTTTGGACATAACAGGAACATGTTAGTTGTAACAAATGCTAATTTTTGGGATGGGATGTTATAAGAGGGGCCAGCGGTTGTATGTTTAGTAATTCTTTATTGTTAGATAAGCATCAATAAATTATTCTTCCTTCTGACCTGCTTCTGAGTTCGTTGACACATCATATCCTACGATGTAGCTTAAAGAGGATCTAATGGTTGAGCTAGTGTTTTCCAAAAGACTAAATTGTTCCGCAAGTACACGAATATTTTGTGCAATCTTCCCACAATGATAGCGCAGAAACAGTGACACCAGGAAAGTGTGAGTTGCACATGAGCACTAGTGCTCTCGTTTTCTTTTTAAATTCAAAAATAATATTTCTGTATATCTAAAAATACTGCAAGAAATATAGCCACATATGCACCTAGAGACATAGAGTACTCACACCACAAGTTTCGTTAGAAAATACATTGCACTTTGGTCTATATAAAAAAGACAAAACTTTGATTAAAACCAGAGTTTTTAATTCATTTATACGACCACAATTTTTTCTGTAGCCTAAGATAGAACGCCCTTTAGGATTTGTTTTTTGAAACTTCAAACTACATTTTTTTTCTCCAAAAATCAAGATCACTGGAGCTCGGGTACCACAAATCCTCACTCAAGTGAGAACATATTATGTAGTGGAGTCTCACCAACTAAGGGGGTGTTTGTTTGGGCTTTGGCTTTGGCTAATAGGTGTTTTTTGGCTTTTGAGTTTTGGAAGCCAAAAGCATGGAAGCTTTTGGCTTCCAAAACTCAAAAGCAAAAAGCACCTGGCCTTTGGCCAAAAGTCAAAGCCAAAGCCCAAACAAACACCCGTGATTGAGATGAGAATAGAAAGAGAACACCACACACGTGCTTGCTGGCCGGGACGGGGCGACACGCATGTGCAATATGCGTGTGAATGGTGTGCATGTTGGCTTCGAGGGGCACAATCACCTTTTGTTGTTTCTAATTTCTACTACCTCCGTTCCATAATATAAGCCTTTTTAGCAAGCTGGAGGGAGTAGTTGTCTTGTCCGTTAATACTACAAGTTGGAAACCTAGTCGGCTTAGATCATGACCGCGTCAACCTTTCGGTTCTCCTCTTATATATACGACCCATCGGCCACCGCCAGAAACACACCAAACTGAGATGGTTTTTTTTGCCTTCTCTCTATGCTTATGCTGGCAACATAGTCTACTCCATCCTGAGCTCTGGTGTGCGAAAAGGTCCATCTGTTTATTAATAATTATCAATAGTAGTACAAAGAGTCTCAAAAGTAATAAAAAATACAAATAGGTCCTTAGACCGCCTAACGACAACAAGCATTGGAGCAAACCGAAGGCATGCCGCCATCCTCGTCCCTCCATCACTAGAGTCGAAAAAACTTTTCGTGGTAGAGTTTGTTGTAATAGACAGACGGGAAGTCGTCGTGCTACGATCGTAAAGGACCAACGTACCAGAGCATCAACCATCACCAATGATGAGAATCCTAGATCGAAAGAGACATACCTGCAACCACATCAATGAGCACTAAAACCGACCGGATCCTATCAGATCTGCCGGACACACAACTCCATAATTTTACTTTTCTTTTAGAAAATTAGGGATAACTCAAATATAGTTTTCTCTGGATCATGAAGGTGAGAAATGTATATGATGAGAAGGATATAAGCTAGCATACTAAAGGGGTTGAGAGATAACTACATAATGAACACGGAGATTTATCCTGAAGTTCACTTCTCAAGAGAAGCTAGTCTACGTTGGAGAGGCATGGAGTCACAAGGATCCGGAAATAGCCACTAAGGCTCACCTTAGTCTCCTCGTGTCTCCACCAAGGAGGAGTGCCACGATTCACTAAGTGTTGCCCTTGAAGGTGGCAACCAAAAACCTTTACAAACAAGGTTGATGCTTGCTACACAACTTAATTGGACGCTCCCAAAAGATCCTAGAGCTTCTCACCACTAAGTCAAGCTCCAAGACAACCACTTTCGTCTAGGGTTTCAAGGATCCCAAGAGTAAAAAAATTCACCAAGGATAACAAGGGGAAATCAAATTGCTTAGGTGTAACCCTAGATATAGATCTCCTCTATCACTCCTAAAACAATCAAGAATAGGAATGGAGTAGAGAGAATGGAAGTTTTCGCTTCCTATCGGGGAAGAAGGGGGGTCTATTTAGGACCCCTTGAAATCTAACTGTTATGCTGTCCCCGTGCCCCGGTACAACCGGGTACATACCCGGAACAACCGTGGGCCAGTACATCTGGGCCTTGTTCCGGCCCCAAGTGTTGGGCCCTCCAGGTCGGTTTTCACTGATGTGCGATGGAGAGTCTCAGATCGTAGACCCCCATACAACTGAGGCCCAGAACAACCGGGGCGCAACTGGTACAACTGAGCGAAGTGCTGAGCCAAATTTTTTGGGGCTCCAAGGCCATTTGTGTAGGGTTCGTTGCATAGAAAACAAAAAATTTTCCTACGAAACAGGCGGAAGAAACCCAACGGATCTAGATCTATTAGACGAAGGTAGCGAAGATGAGATCCAATCTCTTACCCTCGAAGAACGAACAAAGCCTTTTGTCGATGCAGGGGTTGGTCTGTCGACCCCCACAACTAGACTCATCTAGTCGCGAGGAGATGTATTATCCGATCCGAGATCCAATCCGATGGAGCACCGCATGAGAAGCACCTCCGCGGTATCCGCACGTATAGCTTGATGAAGACTTCCTCTCCTTGATCCCGCAAGCGAGGAGGAAGTGGCTCATGAGATTCCAGCAGCACGACGGCATGGTGGTGGATATGGTGGCTCATGAGATTCCAGCAGCAGCGGTATCCGAGAACTGTATAGTACAGAACACGGACAAAACCTCTTCCACGAGCAAACATGATCAACACTGAGACTACATGAATGTTAGACTTCATGAGTGTTGGATCGAGAAAATGTGAACTAGATTATTGACTCTAGTGCAAGTGGGAGACTATTGGGAATATGCCCTAGAGGCAATAATAAAATGGTTTATTAGCATATTCATGTTTATGATAATAGTTTATTATCCATGCTATAATTGTATTAATTGGAAACATAATACATGTGTGGAATATAAACAACCAGGTGTCCCTAGTAAGCCTCTACTAGACTAGTTCGTTAGTCAAGAGATGGTTAGAGTTTCCTAACCATGGACTTGTTATAGTCACTTGATAACGGAGTCATATCATTAGGAGTAATGATGTGATGGACAAGACCCTAATAATAAAGAGTTGCAATTGATCGTGTCATACAGTTTCATTGTCAACGCTTTTGTATATGCCAAGTATAGTTTCCTTAGACCATGAGATTATGTCACTCCCGTTTACCGGAGGAATACTTTATGGACATCAAACGTCACTTCGTAACTGGGTGATTATAAAGGTGTCTTTCAGGTATCTCCGATGGTATTTGTTGGGTGACATGAATCAAGAGTGGGATTTGTCCTTCCTTGTGACGGAAAAGATAACTCTGGGCCCTCTCGGTAATATAGCATCAGAAAGGTTGCAACCATGTGATTAAGTGGTAATCACGGAGATCCTATATTATGGATGAGTAAAGAGAACTTGCCAAGTAACGAGATGAAACTAGATATGGAGATATCGACGATCGAATCTCGGGCAAGTTAAATATCGGTGAGACAAAGGGAATCGTATACGAGATTAAGAATCTCCGGCATCATGGTTCAATCGATAAGGAACTTCGTTGAATATGTAGGAGTCAATATGGGCATCCCGGTCCCGCTATTGATTATTGATCTGATCATGTCTGCATGTTCTCGAACCTGTAGGGTCACACACTTAACGCTCCGATGTAGCTAGGGTTTGCGATGATATATTTGATGGTATGAACGAATGGTGATTTGGAGTCTCGGATGAGATCCTAGACATCACGAGGAGCTCTGGAAGGGTCCGGAGATAAAGTTTCATATAAGAAAAGTGGTTTCTAGGGTTCCGGAAAAGTTCGGGAATTTTCTGGCAGGGTACCAGAAATATTCTAGAGTGGGACCAACATGCCCTAATGGCCCACATGGACCAAGGGGGCGTGAAGCAGCCCACATGGGCTGGCCGCACCAGCCCCCCCAAGGCCCATGCAGCCAAACATATGAAAAGGGCCCCAAAACCCTAGGGCTGCCTTGGGGGTTAAGTTTCCCCTTGGCCGGCTGGCCCTAGGGCTTGGGGGAGGGGCAAAGGCTGCCCCCCACGCCTATATAAAGAGGAGAGGAGGGTTGGGGTGCACCTACCTCAAACCCTAGCCGCACCCCTCCTTGCTCCTCCTCCTCTCTCCCTCGCTCACGGCTTGGCGAAGCCCTGTCCGTGGGAGATCTCCACCATCAACACCACCACTACCGTCGTGCTGCTGAGATCTCACGAGCCACTTCCTCCTCGCTTGCGGGATCAAGGAGAGGAAGTCTTCATCGAGCTGTACGTGTGGATACCGCAGAGGTGCTGCTCTTGCGGCGCTTCATCGGATTGGATCTCGAGGATAATACATCTCCTCGCGACTAGATGCGTCTAGTTGCGGGGATCGACTAGCCAACCCCTGCACCGACAAAACGCGTTTGTTCGATCTTCAAGGGTAAGAGATTGGATCTCCACTTCGCTACCTTTGTCTAATACATCTGGATCGTGGGGTTTCTTCCGCTTGTTTCGTAGGAATTTTTTTGTTTTCTATGCAACGACCCCTTCAGTGGTATCAGAGCCTAGATCTATTCGTAGATGTTGGTGCGATTAGAACACAAGGAGTTGTGGGCGTTGATATTTTTGTTGCTACCTTCTCGCGTGTACTTCGTATCTTGTTGGATGGTTGGATTGAAGCGGCCCGGACCAACTTTAGTGTTTACTCGTCCACGCACGAGAGACCGGTTCCACGATTGACATGCAACTTGTATTGCATAAGTGGCTGGCGGGTGTCTGTTTCTCTAGCTATGGTGAGATGCGATTTGCAATGGAAGACCTTTTAAAAGGATGAGTAAATAAGCAACTTCTATATCACCGTTGTGGTTTTTGCGTAGATTAGAACGGTTCTATCTCGTTGACCCAAGCCACGTAAAAATTGCATAAACAAAGTAGAGGACGTCTAACTTGTTTTTGCAGGGGGTCATGTGATGTGGTATGGCCAATGTGTGATTTGTGATAATGTATGCAATGATCATGTTTGTAATCTTTCACAACTTGCATGTCGATGAGTACGGCAACCGGCAGGAGCCATATGGTTGTCTATTATTTTATGTGACCTGCGTGTCATTGAATCACCATGTAATTGCTTTACTTTATCGCTAAGAGTAGCAATAGTTGTAGTTGCAATAGTTGGTGATGGCAACCATGGAGGAGGCACCACAATGTCGGTGATGATGGAGATCATGCCGGTGCTTTGGAGATGGAGATCAAAGGCACAAGAATAAAAGGCCATATCATATCACATTTTAAATTGCATGTGATGTTAATCCTTTTATGCACCTTATTGCTTGCTTAGATGTGATCGTGACGGTAGCATGATAAGGTGATCTCTCACATTAATATCAAGAAGTGTTCTCCCCTAGTATACACCGTTGAAAAAGTTCGTCATTTTGAAGCACCACGTGATGATCGGGTTACGTTCGCATACAACAGGTGTAAGCCAGATTTACACTCGTGAAAATACTACAGTTTCCTTGATGAGCCTAGCATGTACAGACATGGCCTCGGAACACAAGAACCGAAAGGTTAAACACGAGTCATATGGACGATATGATCAACATGGTGATGTTCACCTTTGAAGCTACATCATCTCACGTGATGATCGGTTGTGGTGTAGTGGATTTGGATCGTGTGTCACTAAACAACCAGAGAGATGTTGAGTTTAGTGGGAGTTCATGTAGTAATTTTGATTAAGATGAACTAAAATTATCATAAACAAAAGTCCTAAGATGTCTTTGCAAAAATCCTTGTAGATCATGGTCGACTACGGTAGTCTGTTCGTTGCTGAAAAACTACGTCTTGATGGGTCAAATTTGTTGAGTAGTACCTGCGTCTTAAAGAAGTCCTACACACCAATGCTGAGCTCTACGTGTTAGATGAACCATTAGAAGAATGCCCAAACGTTTCTGCAAGCTATGAAGAGTACATGGAGTGGTTTTGAACCACCTACTTGAAAGTCAAGTGGATGATGTGCACCTTCATGAATTCTGACCTAAGTAGACAATTCAAGAACTTGACTGCAATGGAGATTGTTGGTGAACTGAAAAATAGGTTTTCAGCACAAGTTAGAATTGTAAGGTTCGAATGTCTGAACGGTTTTCTTTCACTCAAGATGGAAGAGAACACTTGCTTGGAACAACACCTGAGGATAATGTATGAGATACATCATCGTCTAGTGCTTGTTTGGAACTACGAGATGAATGGCGATTTCGCGATAGATGGGGTGCTACGCTAGCTTCTCCCTAGCTTCAAGAATTATGCCGGAGACTATGTCATAGGAAGGGATTTGATCACTTTCTATGAGTTTGTGTCTCGGCTGCGTCATGTCAAAGTGGAACCCATAGCAAGAGAAGTTGACAATGCAGAAAGTATATATTGATATACAAGTTATAAGTGTTTAAGTCCAAATTGCAATTGTGGCGTTTTCAGTAAGTATTTGATACTCATTCTGTTTTATGAAAACAGAACCTGCTGCTTGAGATTTGCATAAAGGATCTAGGAAGACGTTGCGGAATGGTGGCAATCAAGGAGTTGATGCTGGCAACGATTTGTCTCTACATTTATCGTTTGGATTAGAGGATTTGAATAAGTTTTGTAATCGAATTAAGTGTGATTTTAATTAGTGTGTCTTGCTTATGTGAGACGGTTATTCATGTTAAAGACAATGGTTGAACTATTTTCATGAGTTATCCTTTTTGGAAATCATAAGTTTTTGATTATAAGTGTATTATTCTTATTATAATCTAGATGATAAATTGGTTGAACATTTATAAATATGAAACATACTAAAAATATCTAAAACTCAATAATGACATTTTATTTGTTCATGCTAAGTATTGTGAAGAACAGTTTGGTGTTTAACACATGCGCCTTATTTTAAAGTAGTGTGAATAAGATGCCACCCTTTGGAAGAGTGCCATGAGTTGCCGAAAATAAACACAAGTGTTGGTTGTATTTTCAGCAAATATTAGATGTCGTTATTTTGTGCGCTCCGTCATAAATGATATGAGTAAATAGATGTATTTATTCAAGTTATGATATTTGATGAGATCAAATAAAATTTCGGAGTTAAGGATGTTAAGTTAATGAGAAAATTGAGTCTTTTCGATTCGATCAAAAGAGACAAAATATTTGAGTTATTGTTTTAGTATGAAGACTTGTGAAAAGTGTTTTCGCAAAATGCAATATTTAGATTTTATTCAAAAGACGTTTTGATGCACCCTAAATATTGTAATCACATTATATTAGATATTGTGTGATCTAATAAAAGGGTTTTTCTTATTAGGGTTTATTTGTAACATTTAGATTTATTTGATAACACTCCGTTTAGAAACAAGCGTCTATGTATGATTCGCATATGTTTTTTTTTCATATGAGTTATGAGAAAAGGAGGTTTCAATGATTATGAGATAATTAGAGCCTGTTGCGAATAATGTTGTAGTATATTCATAAGTGTGACTATGAATAAGATTCCACAATATGAGACTAAAAGGAGCAAATCAATTTGTTGGTTGTGCTAAAGGTTTTTAGTGGTTTATCGTGAAAGGAGTTTCATTGATAAAGAGGATTGATGGAATAAAGAGACTTAAATCAAGATGGTTGATCTTGCTTTTAATTATGAAGTGGCACATTTTGAAAACTGTATTAATGGTTTAGACTTGATATTTAAAAGAGAAATTAATGATAGTGATCATTGAATTTCAAGTAAAGTTTTTCTGAGAAAAGTAGGATTCAAGAATATAAAATTTTGTCAGGTTACAAAATAATATTCATGATTTACTTGTCATGTTTCAGAAACAAGACATTCCTACGAAACTACAAAGAAGAAATAGAAGCCTTAAATACGAAAATGACTAAGAGTCATCCTACGTTAAGTTTAAATCACAAAGTAATTGTTACTTGATTTTGTGAAAGTGGTGTTTCACATATTTATTCCTCAAAAGGGGTTTTGTAGAGAATAAATAAAACTTAAAGCTAGCAAAGTACTAGCGTTTCGTATATGAGTTCTCGAATTTTAAAAGTTCATTAAGAATTTTGGAGATGTCCAAATATCGAGAAAGTGCATAAAGAACTGAGTGGGATCTAATTAAAATATGTGGTGACATATGTTAAGTTAGAGCAGAAACTATTTTCCATGATCAAAATATGTGGTGACATATGTTTGAGTGGGAGCTAGTTAAATCATGGTCAAATATAAGGATAACATATTTCTGAGTGGGAGCCAAAGTGGTTTCACAATTTAATATGTATGGTGTATATTTGAGTGGGAGTTTACAACATCTTGTTTGGGTGAAATGGAGATTTCGTAAATGTTGTAAATGAGTCAGGAACCAACGTATAACTTATGAAGTTAGTTTGAACGTCAAATATCCATGGAGATGGATGTATCTATGGAGGATATATATGTTTGATAAAGCGTTATGTCAGGATGTTTAACCTAAGTAAAATTTTGAAAGAGTTCAAAATGGAACAAGAGAAGAAAGGTTCATCTGCTTGTGAGAAATAGGTGAAACATTGAGTTGATAACTCAGTACAAGAATAATGGTTGGAGGATATGTTGGTATTCGCTATGAATTTGTAACATCCCAAAACTTTGGAATGTTTTAAAAATCACAAAAATTTAAAACTTTTATTAATAGATAATTAAAGTCTCCAAAAATTCAAGAAAACCACGTTATTGAAGTTTGTTGACATCTTATATCCTTTTAAGTATTTAATAAACCTTCATTTTCAAAGTTTTGAAAAGATTTTGGAAATAAAACTTTTATTTGGGAGTTCAATAAAGCCTACAGAATACTTTGGCAAAGTGTTTTCAATATTTTATATAGTCCATGATGAAATGGGTATTTTATATAAAGGATAAATCAATCTATATTTTATAAAATGATTTTCCTAAATTATTTTACTATGAAAATGGGTGTATCATGTTTTAATTGAATGATATTACTCATATTATGTTTTTGGATTTTATTTTTATTTAAAAAGGAAATTATAAAGACCATATTTATTAAAAACGACATAAAGGTGTCAAATAAGCCTTTATGAATTATTTGAATTTTCAAGATTTTAAATATTTTTGAAAAGTTTGCTAAGTATTCAAATTATTATTTTGATTTTTACCAATTTTTACAAATTTATTTGAATTGTTTTGGAGCTATAAAACTCAAGTTATAAAAGAAAAAAAAACAAATAACAAAAGAAAAAAAAAATGGCCGACCCAAAATGGGCCGACCCAGCCCAGCAAGGCCCGACCGGCCCAGGGGAAAATGGTCACGACCGAAGGTCGGTTCCATCGATCGATTATTTTCCCGATACTTTAAAAACGTATCTCTACTCAAAATTCTATATCTTTCTCGTTTCAAGTCCGTTTTCGATTCCGTTCGTTTCTATGTGTAGCCAACTCGAAACCCTACCTTTCTACACTCCTGCATCTCTATATAAGCCCCCAGAGCCGCCGTCTCATGGTTTCCCTTTGGTTCTACCGAAATCCTATACACCCGAATCTTGTTTCGTTATTTCCGACCCCTAAACTCCGTCGATTGATTTCGGCCCCTTCGTCAAAGTTGTAGATCTCGCCAAGATCTTTCTATCCCGATAAATCCCACCACTTTTCATCAAACACAGGCGGAGAATTTCGTGTCGCAAGATTTCAGATCTCACGGAGTAAATCTAAGATCTACGACCGCTCGTTTATTCAAATCCAAATCCCTTCAGTGAGTAGATAGATCCATCAATTCTCTATAACTTTGCTGTTGAAACTTTTTCAGTTTGATTAACGGTTTTATCTGTACAAAACAGATTCATTGTTGAGTATAGAAGCTACTGTTCGTCCACGAAAACTACCCCAAATCCATTCGGTGTAAACACGAAAGTTGTTCGTATCGTCAAGATCTATCACCCCGTAAAATATCGTCCAATTCCGTTTAACACAACTCTCCAATTTCCTGGTCAAACTTTTCGGATTTTAAAAAGGCAATCTCAGATCTCTTCGCACCCGAGCCACCAAACACAAATCCCTTTGGTGGGTAAGTAGATCAGCTTATTCTCTACAACTTTCATGTTTTAAGTTTTCCGATTTGAATTACGGATCTTTTTATATAAACAGATCCATTCGAGCCAATCAGGAAAAGCCACGTGGCGTCCTTGTCATCGCCCCGTCAGCACCACGTGTCAGCCGCGTCAGCGCCCGATCAGCGTACAGTCAGCAGCCTGCGTCAGTCAGGTCAACCCCGGTCAACTCTATTTAGAAATCAATTAAAAATTGCAGAAATTGACTGAATCTTGTAAAATCCGTAGTAAATCAAATATTTATCGGAAAATTATAAATAATATACCGTTGGATTCGTATGAATGTGTATAATCTATTTCTGTAATAAAAACACACTTTTACCGAAATATTATTTCCGGATTTTTCTGAACTTTAAATTGCACTAAAAATAGAATAACTTTAAATCAATAATTCGAAATAAAGTATTTCTTTTTGCCACGGTTAGATAATTAAAATTTCTAACCAGAGACATCAGTTTCAAAAGTTAATTAAACTTTTATTTCGAATTAACTTGCAGAAGCTTATAGATTTTTATTATAGGATTTAAATCGCAACATTAAATCTTTAATAATATTAAAAATCTTTTTCTTGCATATATATCAACCAGAGAACTAATTGAAGTTATTGGTGTGATTATTAAATTGACCAGCATCATTATTGTTGCACAAATTGTTTGTCTTGTCATGTTGTTTATGTTGTGTTTCGTTTTTATACGATAGATTGGACGGAGTGTGACTCTTGTTGCGTTTGCAAGAGTGTGTGAGAAACGACGAATCTCAAAAAGGCAAGTGATACTCCAGCATAAATGTCCTATTAATTTGTGTCTATTGCATTTAGTGTTTTTAGTAGTATGCATGATAGGTGTACTACTATATTACTATGCTATGCAAACCCAGTTAGGATAGCCATATGTATCTTGACTAAGTTAGTAGAAACCAATGTAGAAGCAATTTGCTTAGCCATGCTTGTAGACGATGTGGATACTATTTCAAAAGGTTGTTGTAGCCGATGTCAGATTTTGTTTGTGAAATCAACAAATGTTTCATGGATTGCATGAATGGATTGGGTTAGATTTTTTTGCAAGTGGTAATGCAGGTGGTATATGACCTGACCTATTGATATGTGTCGAGTGACATAAGTAGGTGGCTAAAAGCCTGAACTATTGATGTGTCCAATTAGAATTTACGACGTGCGACATATGTAGGTGGCTGAGTGCCTGACCTATTGATATGTTCACGTTATACGGCAAGTGACATAGTAGTGGCTGGATGCCTGATCTACTGATATGTTCATATTAGACTTTACGGCGAGTGACATAGTAGTGGCTGGATGCCTGATCTATTGATATGTTCACTTTAGAGTGCGGCGAGTGACATAGTAGTGGCTAGATGCCTGATCTATTGATATGTTCACCTTAGACTTGCGATAAGTGGCATAGTGGGGGCTGAGTGCCTGACCTACTGATATGTTCACGTTAGGTCTTCTTGTGAGCGACCTAGTAGGTGGTCGATGACCTGACCTATTGATATGCTCACATCCTGTGAAATTCCTTAGCCATGACGCTATTGGTGGACAACTTTGAGCACCTGGACAAGAGCAGAGAACTTGGAGCGGACTGGACTTGAAGAAGTTGGAAGTTTCCCTCTTATCTAAAATTATTAAAAGGATATTGTTTTTATGAGTACAAGGGAGATTGAGCACTGGATGATATGCCATGTTCATCTCATAATAAATGGAAAAGAAAATGATTTTTAAAGAATAGGATAAAGTTGGCTTTACGCAAATAGCCCTGAACTCCACCAGCCAGATATGCATGTAGATGTTAGCAGTTTGCCTTTATGAGTCCACAAGTATCATTTGCCAGATCCAATCAAATGGTTCTGACCAATTTTTGGCTGCAACGCTTTTATCGTTGCAGGTTCGTCTGACGATGAGTAAGGAACGCTATAGGTTTCGAGTCTGCAACCAACATGTCTGCCTGTGGCACATGAAGATGATGAGGGCTCCATGCTATTATATGATTTCCGCTGTTGAACTTTGTATTATGCTAGCCTTGTGCTATGCAACTTGTAATGTTTATTTTTCTGGATCATACGTTGTAATAGAATTTTGATGCAATGTATGATACTTCATCTTAAACTGTGGTGCTAGCTATTCGATCCAGGGACTAGCACAATAACACAGGGATCTTGGCCTATTTTAAAAGGGCAGGGTCGCTACAGATGGTATCAGAGCATTGTGTTGCCTGTAGGTTCGAAACCCTAGTTATGGATTAGAACTAGGAAAAGACCTAGATCAGAAAATCTATTTTATTCAAAAGGAAATATTTGCAAATTATCTTTTCTTATACTCTCATCTACTATTCACTTTCTAAACATCTTTCATAACTTCAAATGACCCTTATTGGTCGATTCAACTTAACTAATGTTAGAACGGTGAAGATCCCCACAAGACAGTTCCACCACACTGAAGGTCAAAGAAGAACTTGAAGAGATTCAATGAAGAAATAGATGAGACCACCATTTAGATACTTTGTTAGAACGACGATAACGTGATAGTGTATTGATCATATCAACTTAGTTGGTATGGTAATACTAGATTGTTTGTTTGTTTGTGTTTGAACCATGTTGCTTGATGCTTGCTAGTTGTTGTTTGTAAGATGAATTGCCTTGATCTGCTGGGTTGGGTAGGAATATT
The DNA here is from genome assembly GCA_012064385.1 of Puccinellia tenuiflora. Taxonomy (NCBI): domain Eukaryota; kingdom Viridiplantae; phylum Streptophyta; class Magnoliopsida; order Poales; family Poaceae; genus Puccinellia; species Puccinellia tenuiflora. The sequence goes on along the minus strand of QRDG01000501.1, from coordinate 561,082 downwards.
TCTCTTAGATCTTTCTATCTCTACTCTTCCATGCTAAACCCAACCAGTGCACTTATTGAGACATAAGTCGTTCCAACTGAAGGTTGTCACACGACTTGGATTATACCCTATTTGTGTGAAGGAACAATCACCTATCAACACAATGAAACCTCTACCCCAAGGTGCAAGAAGCATTGGACTTCCAGGAATATCTCAAAGGAGACAGAAACCAGGATGGTCTTAGAGAACTAAATGAAGTTTTACGAGTTATGTTGGATGGAAAGTTTGTTACACCAAGGAGAGCAGAAGACCTCGAGAATCAACAATATGTGAGCTTACATTGTGTAGGAGCTTACGCAACCCCATAGGTTTGAGGATCGATAGTTTAGCTCAGGTCCGTCTTACAGATTGGTGACTTTCTGTTGGACAAGTGAGGATGACCGAGTGTTAGCTTACGAGATTCGCCAAACCAAGTACAAGGTAATGATTTGAGTGCGACGTGGAGTAGCTACCATGACGACTACTCATATCATTCACTCTTGCTATGAGGAATGGTAGATCTGAGTGACAAACCTATAAGAGCGACGACGTTGGTGAGCCTGAACCACTGGAATATTATAACCCTATGTGAGGCAAGTATTGCCAAAACGTACTATACGCGGTGAGGATGAACATCAAACACCTTTTGAAGATATCATCAGATGGAAGTTTGCCTACCATGAGAGTTTCGTTAGAAATCCGACACAGTGTGACATTGAAGGGAGTCAATCAGAAGATGGATGCCTGCGAAGACACTACAGTTTGAAGAACATGACGTGAATTTCTTCCATCATGGTCTTTAGAGGATCCAAAGAGTGATCATTCAGTACCTGAAGTTATTTTAAGAGACCCACCTATTAGAGATGGAGCACTTCATGAGTGTAAAATATAGTTGACTCCAGTGAGACCTAAAGACTAACCCGATGGACCCTAGCCCAAAGGAAAGAGTTCAAGACTGCCCACAAAAGTTTCTTTTAAGGGTGGTAGCCCACCCCTTTGACTAAACCCAGAGATCCCAAACCTATCTTTCTTCCTAGCCTCTCCGAATCTCGGGACGAGATTCCTTTTAAGGGTGGTAGTGTGTAACATCCCAAAACTTTGGAATGTTTTAAAAATCACAAAAATTTAAAACTTTTATTAATAGATAATTAAAGTCTCCAAAAATTCAAGAAAACCACGTTATTGAAGTTTGTTGACATCTTATATCCTTTTAAGTATTTAATAAACCTTCATTTTCAAAGTTTTGAAAAGATTTTGGAAATAAAACTTTTATTTGGGAGTTCAATAAAGCCTACAGAATACTTTGGCAAAGTGTTTTCAATATTTATATAGTCCATGATGAAATGGGTATTTTATATAAAGGATAAATCAATCTATATTTTATAAAATGATTTTCCTAAATTATTTTACTATGAAAATGGGTGTATCATGTTTTAATTGAATGATATTACTCATATTATGTTTTTGGATTTTATTTTTATTTAAAAAGGAAATTATAAAGACCATATTTATTAAAAACGACATAAAGGTGTCAAATAAGCCTTTATGAATTATTTGAATTTTCAAGATTTTAAATATTTTTGAAAAGTTTGCTAAGTATTCAAAATTATTATTTTGATTTTTACCAATTTTACAAATTTATTTGAATTGTTTTGGAGCTATAAAACTCAAGTTATAAAAGAAAAAAAAACAAATAACAAAAGAAAAAAAAATGGCCGACCCAAAATGGGCCGACCCAGCCCAGCAAGGCCCGACCGGCCCAGGCGAAAATGGTCACGACCGAAGGTCGGTTCCATCGATCGATTATTTTCCCGATACTTTAAAAACGTATCTCTACTCAAAATTCTATATCTTTCTCGTTTCAAGTCCGTTTTCGATTCCGTTCGTTTCTATGTGTAGCCAACTCGAAACCCTACCTTTCTACACTCCTGCATCTCTATATAAACCCCCCAGAGCCGCCGTCTCATGGTTTCCCTTTGGTTCTACCGAAATCCTATACACCCGAATCTTGTTTCGTTATTTCCGACCCCTAAACTCCGTCGATTGATTTCGGCCCCTTCGTCAAAGTTGTAGATCTCGCCAAGATCTTTCCATCCCGATAAATCCCACCACTTTTCATCAAACACAGTCGGAGAATTTCGTGTCGCAAGATTTCAGATCTCACGGAGTAAATCTAAGATCTACGACCGCTCGTTTATTCAAATCCAAATCCCTTCGGTGAGTAGATAGATCCATCAATTCTCTATAACTTTGCTGTTGAAACTTTTTCAGTTTGATTAACGGTTTTATCTGTACAAAACAGATTCATTGTTGAGTATAGAAGCTACTGTTCGTCCACGAAAACTACCCCAAATCCATTCGGTGTAAACACGAAAGTTGTTCGTATCGTCAAGATCTATCACCCCGTAAAATATCGTCCAATTCCGTCTAACACAACTCTCCAATTTCCTGGTCAAACTTTTCGGATTTTAAAAAGGGAATCTCAGATCTCTTCGCACCCGAGCCACCAAACACAAATCCCTTTGGTGGGTAAGTAGATCAGCTTATTCTCTACAACTTTCATGTTTTAAGTTTTCCGATTTGAATTACGGATCTTTTTATATAAACAGATCCATTCGAGCCCCGTCAGCACCACGTGTCAGCCGCGTCAGCGCCCGATCAGCGTACAGTCAGCAGCCTGCGTCAGTCAGGTCAACCCCGGTCAACTCTATTTAGAAATCAATTAAAAATTGCAGAAATTGACTGAATCTTGTAAAATCCGTAGTAAATCAAATATTTATCGGAAAATTATAAATAATATACCGTTGGATTCGTATGAATGTGTATAATCTATTTCTGTAATAAAAACACACTTTTACCGAAATATTATTTCCGGATTTTTCTGAACTTTAAATTGCACTAAAAATAGAATAACTTTAAATCAATAATTCGAAATAAAGTATTTCTTTTTGCCACGGTTAGATAATTAAAATTTCTAACCAGAGACATCAGTTTCAAAAGTTAATTAAACTTTTATTTCGAATTAACTTGCAGAAGCTTATAGATTTTTATTATAGGATTTAAATCGCAACATTAAATCTTTAATAATATTAAAAATCTTTTTCTTGCATATATATCAACCAGAGAACTAATTGAAGTTATTGGTGTGATTATTAAATTGACCAGCATCATTATTGTTGCACAAATTGTTTGTCTTGTCATGTTGTTTATGTTGTGTTTCGTTTTTATACGATAGATTGGACGGAGTGTGACTCTTGTTGCGTTTGCAAGAGTGTGTGAGAAACGACGAATCTCAAAAAGGCAAGTGATACTCCAGCATAAATGTCCTATTAATTTGTGTCTATTGCATTTAGTGTTTTTAGTAGTATGCATGATAGGTGTACTACTATATTACTATGCTATGCAAACCCAGTTAGGATAGCCATATGTATCTTGACTAAGTTAGTAGAAACCAATGTAGAAGCAATTTGCTTAGCCATGCTTGTAGACGATGTGGATACTATTTCAAAAGGTTGTTGTAGCCGATGTCAGATTTTGTTTGTGAAATCAACAAATGTTTCATGGATTGCATGAATGGATTGGGTTAGATTTTTTTGCAAGTGGTAATGCAGGTGGTATATGACCTGACCTATTGATATGTGTCGAGTGACATAAGTAGGTGGCTAAAAGCCTGAACTATTGATGTGTCCAATTAGAATTTACGACGTGCGACATATGTAGGTGGCTGAGTGCCTGACCTATTGATATGTTCACGTTATACGGCAAGTGACATAGTAGTGGCTGGATGCCTGATCTACTGATATGTTCATATTAGACTTTACGGCGAGTGACATAGTAGTGGCTGGATGCCTGATCTATTGATATGTTCACTTTAGAGTGCGGCGAGTGACATAGTAGTGGCTAGATGCCTGATCTATTGATATGTTCACCTTAGACTTGCGATAAGTGGCATAGTGGGGGCTGAGTGCCTGACCTACTGATATGTTCACGTTAGGTCTTCTTGTGAGCGACCTAGTAGGTGGTCGATGACCTGACCTATTGATATGCTCACATCCTGTGAAATTCCTTAGCCATGACGCTATTGGTGGACAACTTTGAGCACCTGGACAAGAGCAGAGAACTTGGAGCGGACTGGACTTGAAGAAGTTGGAAGTTTCCCTCTTATCTAAAATTATTAAAAGGATATTGTTTTTATGAGTACAAGGGAGATTGAGCACTGGATGATATGCCATGTTCATCTCATAATAAATGGAAAAGAAAATGATTTTTAAAGAATAGGATAAAGTTGGCTTTACGCAAATAGCCCTGAACTCCACCAGCCAGATATGCATGTAGATGTTAGCAGTTTGCCTTTATGAGTCCACAAGTATCATTTGCCAGATCCAATCAAATGGTTCTGACCAATTTTTGGCTGCAACGCTTTTATCGTTGCAGGTTCGTCTGACGATGAGTAAGGAACGCTATAGGTTTCGAGTCTGCAACCAACATGTCTGCCTGTGGCACATGAAGATGATGAGGGCTCCATGCTATTATATGATTTCCGCTGTTGAACTTTGTATTATGCTAGCCTTGTTCTATGCAACTTGTAATGTTTATTTTTCTGGATCATACGTTGTAATAGAATTTTGATGCAATGTATGATACTTCATCTTAAACTGTGGTGCTAGCTATTCGATCCAGGGACTAGCACAATAACACAGGGATCTTGGCCTATTTTAAAAGGGCAGGGTCGCTACAGAATTGTTCATAGGTCTAAACATATAAGAACCACGTATTTTGTATTTGACGATATGTGACCCAAAGTTCTTGGTTAGAAGAACGTCTTAGAATGAGGAGTCATTTTAACATGAAGATGAGATAAATTGAATCTAGAGAGTGGTAGACTTGGTTGAAGTCATAAAACCTGTCGGAGATTGTCCCCAGGAACTAGGGGTGTCTCCAAGGTATCGTGTAAGGGGCTGAACACGGAGTCAAACAATCCACAACGTGCTCCGGCGACGGTGCTCGTCAGGCTCGCTGCGGACGACACTGCAGAGATTGACGCAAGATCTTACCCAGGTTCAGGGCCCTCTTGTGGAGGTAAAACCCCTACGTCCTGCTTTGGTGTATTGCACTGCTTGGAGAGTTTACAGTACAAGGAGAGCTTGTCGAGCTCGAGGTGGCTAACAATGGCTACTTGCTGGTCTTCAGATCTAGGGTTTTTGGGTAGGCTCCTAGACTCCAAAAACCGAACCTAGTCAAGAGTCGAACCAGGAATCGAACCCTTTGCTTGGGCGTGCTCCTCCTCCTTTTATAGGCGTCCTGGACCTCTTCTGCCCAAACATTTGGGCGGGAAGGGTTACCACATGGCGACGAAGGAGGAGGCGCGGTGCATGATAAAGGTGAAGTCCACCGTAAAGGTAAAGCTCGTGGACGCGGTCCACGGCAGGGGAACGACGTCACCAAAGCTGAAAAGGGGCACCGACCAGCTGGACGGTGGGCTGGCGCTTGCCGAGGTGGGAGGTGACCCACGGTGACGTCGTCCTTGGAGCGTAGCTGCAGACTGTTCCCTTGTCACCAAAGAGGCAATACTCGTTGTCCACTTTGCTTGGCTCCGCTTTGTTGACTGCTTTATACATGGAAACGGCAACTGCGGCGTCGTCGTCATCGCGCGTAGGCACGCGCGTCACTCTGCACATGGCGCAGAGCCCATGTGCGCTCTGCCGCGGGGGCAGAGATGGCTTCACGAAGAAGGCGCTTCGCGAGGCGAAAAGCCTCGCCGAGCCCTTCAGCTTGGTCCTTAGCAGAATTGCGGGTGGCGTCGGAGACGCCTTGTCGAGGAGCGACCCCTCGCCAAGAGAGAGGATCCTTGGCGAGGAGAAAAACCCTTCGCGAGGGAAAAATCCTCGCGAAGCTCGCCAGGCTTGGAGAGCCTGGTCCTTAGCGAAAGTCATCCACAGAATCTTGTGGGCCCTGGCAGGCCGGCCCGTGGTACCCTGGTTTCCACTGTGCCGGCAAAACCAAACTAGATTGGGGATCTCATAATAGCAGAAGCGCAGCGAAAGCATGATCGGAAATATCGTAGTGACATGGGCGCACTATCGATTTGTTGAGTCTACAACATATAGGAGTATATGATTAATTGAAGGATTAAAAGATATAATATTTTTGTTTGAGAAATTTTATTTCAAGAATGAGTGAGTTCCGGGTGCACATGCTATGTGAAAGTTCTTTTGACTGATCATACGTTATGTAGGCATAAAAGGGAAACGAAAGTCTCACTCTGTAACGAAATATATTATATCCATCATATGATGATGAGGTTTATCATGTGATGATATGAAGTTTATCATGTGATGATATGAGGTTTATCATGTGATGATAAAGTAATGTCAAAGTAGGTGACATTAACGTTTTTGCAAAGAACATAAAGAACTGTATAGTACAGAACACGGACAGAACCTCTTCCACGAGCAAACATGATCAGCATTGAGACTACATGAATGTTAGACTTCATGAGTGTTGGATCGAGAAAATGTGAACTAGATTATTGACTCTAGTGCAAGTGGGAGACTATTGGGAATATGCCCTAGAGGCAATAATAAAATGGTTTATTAGCATATTCATGTTTATGATAATAGTTTATTATCCATGCTATAATTGTATTAATTGGAAACATAATACATGTGTGGAATATAAACAACCAGGTGTCCTGTAGCACCCTCACTTTGAAAAGCAAGAATACATTGTGAATATGCTAGGCCCTGGATCGAGTATGGCTAGCATTCACCAACAGGATGTAATATCATGCATAAATGTTAAACGTTATTACATCGCACGTATGAATGATCCAAAAATAATGTACTTTATTACAACTTTGCATAGCCGAAGCTAGCTTAAAGTAAGTGAAGTTCCACAAATATTATTCAGAGTTCAAGCAGCAAATAAATAACAAAGAGCTCCATCATCTTCATGGGCCACTGGCGAACATGTTGGTTGTAAGCTCGAAATAAAACCACGTCCTCGCTCCTCATCTGAACAACCTGCAACATTAACGTTGCAGCCCAGGGAAATTGGGTCAAAACCTTGTGACAGGCTGGCAAGTATCACACTATGGTGGTATATAAATGGCAAAGACTACCACTACATGCTTATTTGGCTGGTGGTGTTCAAGGCTATTGCAGAAAGGAAATTTTATCCTACTTTTCATAAAACCTTTTTCAATTTCGACTTAACATTATGAGACACTCCCATGGAACGCATCCAATGTCTCATTTACCCGAGTTCACCCAACAAGTTTTAATACTGAAATTGGAATGAGTGAGATCTTCTATCAACATCCTTATTTGGTCACTCGTGAATTGTCCGTTACCGGGGACACGGCTAAGATCTTAGTTTTAAAATAACTCTCGAGAGTTTGTGGCACTTTCCCCACTAGACTCAATCAGCCCAAACTTCCTACTCACACCTTTAGTGAGAAGAAAAGGAGAAGATCGAGACGAGACTTTTCAGAAATGCTTTCCCATGGTACTCTAGCGAGATCACTGCCGTCCTACTCCTCTACATCATCAGATCTCACTGACCCAGGTCCACACAACTTACTCCATCAAGACAGAGCCCATATGACTAGTGGTTGCACGGTCGGGCAAACAAACACGGTGTGACATTAATCTCAAACCCTAGGTGGCCTTTAACAAGTGCACTTATTCAGGTAAAACCATGGAAATGGCCCTGAATAGCCACTCAACTTCGCCTCCATCATACGGACCAATACCACCTAGGTAGTTCATTAATTTAGTAGAATTTTTCTTAACTCAACTACAATAAAACAATACATTTTTGCAGCAAGCAATTCCACTAAATTTCATAGGTCACTAAATCAACTAGTCATGTGGCTATCCTAACAGGTTTGCATAGCATATATATATAGTAGTGGTAAGCCTATCATGCAAAGCTACTGAAATAATCTGCAGTGCATAATATAACAAAATAGTAGGTCCTTCATGAATTGGTGTGTGTACTTGCCTTGACAGTTGTTCAGGTTGTTGCAGCACTCACAGCACTCTTGGCACTCCACACAATCTAAACAAACAAATTGCATACAATCAATACATAAGCAATAAATGGCATTACAATAAAATATGAATGCATGATGATTTGCTAACAACACAAGTCAAAGTTAAACAATTAATAAAGTTATTACTTTCTGTTATTTACTATATGCATGATGCTCATGATTCATAATTTTAGTGGCTTTAATAATTTAAAAACAATTACTATAGTCAAAATGCCACTATTTGAGTTTTTACAAAACATTATCAATGCATGATGCAAAAGTGCAACCTAAATATACTACTGAACAGAGGGCACTAAAAGATACACTTTTGCAGAAGAAAACAATTTAAAATAACTTATAGATTTAAAGTTATGCCAAAATTACTCAAATCTCACATTTGACATTTGAATAATTTAAAAATTGGCAAAACAGAAAACTAATGGTTCTAAAATAATCTACTGATCATAAGGTTTTCAAAAATAAAAAATTCATTAAATTTGGCCGAGCCATTAAAAAGATATGATGGTTTTAAGGTTCAGGGGTTTTTCTGCAAAACTGCCAAATTAAATCAATTCGGCCGAAATTACAGAAAATGGGGCTGACGTGGACGCTGACTAGGCGCCGACTGTGCGCTGACATGGCATAACGCTACTGGACGATACCGATTCGGTTAAGGAAATAAAAGAGAGCCGCTGGATCGGGATCCAGCGGTCGAGATCTCAAGGGAAAGGGCCGGCCGGAGCTAGGGTTCCGTCGAGCGGCGGCGCGCGGCGGCGACGGCTCGGCTTCACACGTTCCCGACGTTCTAGAGATTTCCAGGACGCGAGGAGCTTACCCTGACGATCAGCGTGACGAGGCGGAGTCGGTGGCGAAGTTGGCGGTGGAGGGGTGCACGGTCTCAGCCGGAATCACTCGCCGGAGTTGCAAGTGGCGGCGGTCGGCGTCTGTCGATCACGCGCACGATGATCTGGCGATGAATAAAAATGCCGAGCATGTCAGGGAGGTGCGCCACGAATAGACGAAGCGAAAGGGAGAGGAGAGAGGAGCTGGGGTTGTCGGAGGGCGGCCGGAGATCCAAAACTCACCAGCGGCAATGGCGGCGGCGCGAGCTCGATCCGGAGCAGCCTGACGGCGTGGTGCTAGGGTTTTGGGAGGTCAAAACAAGCGGGGCTCTAGAGGCTTATATGGACGCGAAGAAACGCAACAAAATCCATGAATTTCACTCGGATTTGGGTTCCCGAACGGAATCGTATCGCGACCGGTTTCTTGCGCCAGGAGCTGAAGGGCGATGACGTCAGCCTGCATCATGGCGGGTCCAGCCTGTCAGCGAGGAAAGAAAAAGAAAAGAGGGAAAGGGAGAGAGGCCGGGTGCGGGGATGATGCTGGGCTGGTCCTGGGCCGGCAGTGGGCTGGCTCGGGCTGGCTGCGGCCGTTTTCTCTTTTTTTTTGAAACTTTTCTCTTTTTCTTTTCTCTGCTCTACAAGCTGATTTTAAAACTATGGAAAAACCTTTTATAAAACTTTACAAAAACACTTTTCAGAGAGCTTATTCAAAATTCCATATTATGGCACTAGTCTTGCCAACAAAATAAAATAGAATATTTGAAACATGGCTAGGGTTACTTAGCACCCTTTAATCCATTATTTGAATTGATAAAACCAAAAATCAAAACAAGCCACCTAAAATAATTAAACTAAATGCACAAACAGATGCATATGATGACATGAATGCATGCTTATGCAATTTTTGAAAATTGGGATGTTACAAACCTAACCCCCTAAAGATGAATCTCGTCCCCGAGATTCGGATTGGTTAGCAAATAGGTGTGGGTGTTCTTCTCGCAGGTCATCCTCCCGTTCCCAGGTAGCTTCCTCTTCAGTATGATGGCTCCATTGGACTTTGCAGAACTTGATTGTCTTGGTACGAGTAATCCTCTCTGCAGTCTCCAAAATCTTGATTGGTTTCTCCTCATAAGTCAAATCACTCTCCAGTTGAACTTCCTCCAAGGGCACAGTATCACGTAGCGCTGTCTCGGCCATCTCAGGGTGACACTTCTTCAACTGGCTAACATGGAACACATTGTGAACTGCTGATAGTACCTCTGGCAGTTCCAGCTCATAAGCTACTTCTCCTTTACGAGAGAGAACCTTATAGGGTCCAATGAATCGAGGTGCTAACTTTCCTTTGATTCCAAACCTCTTCACACCACGTAGGGGTGAGACTCTAAGGTATGCTCTATCACCTACCTCATAGGTGATTTCTCTACGCTTGGAATCCGCATAACTCTCGGGCAAGTTAAATATCGGTGAGACAAAGGGAATCGTATAGGAGATTAAGAATCTCCGGATCGTGGTTCAATCGATAAGGAACTTTGTTGAATATTTAGGAGTCAATATGGGCATCCCGGTCCCTCTATTGATTATTGATCTGATCATGTCTGCATGTTCTCGAACCCGTAGGGTCACACACTTAACGCTTCGAAGTAGCTAGGGTTTGCGATGAGATATTTGATGGTATGAACGAATGGTGATTCGGAGTCTCGGATGAGATCCTAGACATCATGAGGAGCTCTGGAAGGGTCCGGAGATAAAGTTTCATATAAGGAAAGTGGTTTCCAGGGTTCCGGAAAAGTTCGGGAATTTTCCGACAGGGTACCGGAAATATTCTAGAAGGTTCCGGAAGGTTCCGGAGTGGGACCCACGTGCCCTAATGGCCCACATGGACCAAGGGGGCGTGCAGCAGCCCACATGGGCTGGCCGCACCAGCCCCCCCAAGGCCCATGCGGCCAAACATATGAAAAGGGCCCCAAAACCCTAGGGCTGCCTTGGGGGTTAAGTTTCCCCTTGGCCGGCCGGCCCTAGGGCTTGGGGGAGGGGCAAAGGCTGCCCCCCACGCCTATATAAAGAGGAGAGGAGGGCTGGGGCGCACCTACCTCAAACCCTAGCCGCACCCCTCCTTGCTCCTCCTCCTCTCTCCCTCGCTCACGGCTTGGCGAAGCCCTTTCCGTGGGAGATCTCCACCATCAACACCACCACTACCGTCGTGCTGCTGAGATCTCACGAGCCACTTCCTCCTCGCTTGCGGGATCAAGGAGAGGAAGTCTTCATCGAGCTGTACGTGTGGATACCGTGGAAGTTCTGCTCTTGCGGCGCTTCATCGGATTGGATCTCGAGGATAATACATCTCCTCGCGACTATATGCGTCTAGTTGCGGGGATCGACTAGCCAACCCCTGCACCGACAAAACGCATTTGTTCGATCTTCAAGGGTAAGAGATTGGATCTCCACTTCACTACCTTCATCTAATAGATCTAGATCGTGGGGTTTCTTCCGCTTGTTTCGTAGGAAAGTTTTTGTTTTTTATGCAACGACCCCTTCAATATTTTGATCATGGAAAATAGTTTCTGGTCTAACTTAATATATGTCACCACATATTTTAATTAGATACCACTTAGTTCTTTATGGACTTTCTCGATATTTTAGACACCTCCAAAATCTTAATTAACTTTTAAAATTCGAGAACTCATATACGAAACACTAGTACTTTGCTAGCTTTAAGTTTTATTTATTCTCTACAAAACCCCTTTTTAGGAATAAATATGTGAAACATCACTTTCACAAAATCAAGTAACAATTACTTTGTGATTTAAACTTAACATAGGATGACTCTTAGTCATTTTGGTATTTAAAGTTTCTATTTCTCCTTTGTAGTTTCATAGGTATGTCTTGTTTCTGAAACATGACAAGTAAATCATGAATATTATTTTGTAACCTGATAAAATTTTATATTCTTGAATCCTACTTTTCTATAGACAAGCTAAACCAAAATTCAATGATCACCATCATTAATTCCTTCATGTGTCAAGTTTTAACCAACATAGCACTTTGCATATGTGCCACTTGATACATAAACAAGCAAGGTTTTAGCTTCTCAATTTATTCCATCAACCCTTTTTATCAATGAAACTTTTCACGATAAACCACTAAAATACTTAGCACAACCAACAAATTTGATTGCCCCTTTTTAGTCTCATATTTTGGAATCACATTCATAGTCACACTTATGAATATACTACAACATTATTCGCAATAGTCTTTAATTATCTCATAATTAATGAAACCACCTTTTCTCATAAATCATATGAAAAATATATGTGAATCATAAATAGACCCTCATTTCTAAACAAAGTGTTTATCAAATAAATCTATGCTATTAAAACCCCGAAATAAAACCCTTCTTTGAGACCACACAATATCGAATAGTGCGTGATTACAAAAACTTAGGACATATCAAAACGCCTTTGAAATATTCTAAACATTGTAATTTGTGATAACACTTCTCACAAGTCCGCATACTAACATATAACTCAAATATTTTGTCTCTTTTGATCAAATCATAAAGACTCAATTTTCTTGTTAACTTAATATCCTAAACTCCATAATTTTATTTGATATCATCAAATATCATAACTCGAATAAATACACCTATTTAATCATTTCATTTATGATGGAGCACACAAAATAATGACATCTAACATTCGCTGAAAATACAACCAACACTTGTGTTTATTTCCGGCAACTCTTGTCACTCTTCCAAAGGGTGGCATATTAGTCATACTCCTTCAATAAGGCGCATTGATAAAACATCAAAATGTTTATTCAATATTTAGCACGACTAAAACAATTGTCATTATTAAGTTTTGGATATCTTTAGTATGTCCCATATTTTATAAATGTTTAACTAATCATCGTCTAGATAAGGACAATAATTTCATAATCGAAACGTGATCATCAAAAAGAATTACTCATGAAAATAGAACAACCACTTGTCTTTAACATGAATAACCGTCTCACAAACCGAGACACGCTAATTTAAAGATCACACTTAATTCAATTACAAAAACTCATTCAAATCCTCTAATAAAAAACGATAAATGTAGAAGTAGATCGTTGCCAGCATCAACTCCTTGATTGCCACCATTCCGCAACGTCTCTCCAGATCCTCCATGCAAATCTCAAGCAGTAGGTTCTGTTTATCATATACTTATCAAAAACCCGCCACAATTGCAATTTTGGATTTAAACATCTATAACTTGTATATCACTATATATCTTCTGCATTGTCAACTTCTCCTGCTATGGGTTCCACTTTGACGTGACGCAGCCGAGACACAAACTCACAGAAAGTGATCGAATCCCTTCCCATGACATAGTGACGTGGGGTTACCTCGGCAAATCCCATCGGTATGATACCTAGGGTTTCGTATAGAGGGATAAGTTGGCATGCCGGTAGTGTCGGACGGCTGACAAGCAAGATTTACCCAGGTTCGGCCCCTCATTGTGAGGTAAAGACCTACATCCTGCTTGTTTGGTCTATATTGATGATGACGATTACAGGGTGCCCGATGGCTATGGTGGTGGAGATTGGATCTATCTATGTTGCCGCCGTTGGCGGGTGTCTAGTCTATCTGTCTCCTCATCTGTTCGGGGGTCCTCTAAACGGTGCCCCTACCTGGCTTTATATATGCAGCCAGGTAGGGTTTACATGAGTTGCCTTGCCCTCCAAGTTGTGGCTTCTTGGGCTTCGTTGGGCCATCAGGTGGGCCTCCCAATATGTCTTCAGCTGAGCCGCATCGGGTACGGTAATGGTGGGGTGCCCGGAGGGTATACCCACATCAGTAGCCCCCGAGTGTCTGGTCGATTCGGAGAATCGGGCAGAGACTCAGAGCAGCATGTCGAGTAGGCATAGTCGATGCGTCTGGTAGGTTGATGACTCGCGACTGTAATATAGTCAATTCTCGTCGGGTGCGCGACCAGCGCTCCCGATGGGAGTAGCCCCCGAGGATATGTTCAACTATTTATAGTTGGGCATAGGCTCAATTTGCCTTGTTTTTTGTCGTAGTCGAGCACGTCGCGAGTGCGCTCCCGATGGGAGTGTAGGACTCGAAGAGTCTGTATCTTTGTTGTTTTGTTGGGTGCTTCCAACTCGGTAATACGTCGAGTAGATAGCTTTTAGCTTTAGATGGTATGTTTCGTACCCGTTTCGCAGGGCGCTTTAGTCGTGGGATGCTCGACATGGAAGGCCTGGTTCACTCGACAGTATCGGGACCAGTTAAGTGCTCTTGGGCACAAACTCTACCAGCCTACGTCAGACTCGAGTCCCCGGGCTCGAATCCGGAAGCTTGTCCATTCGACTCCGGCCATATCTGAGGTCTTACAGAGTCGAACTGAGCTTATAGGGTACCCAACGCGTCCGTCGGGATTTTCATCACGCCTGTTGGCGCGGCACATTTGTCAGGTACCTCAGCTGTTGCTGTCAGTCCTGGCCCTACACGATGAATCGGTGGGACTTACCTTTGCACGGTAAATGCAGCATCCGAGGGTCAGCTGTGTTTGATTCATCTCGGGAATTTTCTTTGTTTTTGCTCGGGTTAGACCGGAGTCGATAACCTTTCGAGTTCCCTTCAGTCTCTCAGTTATCGGGTGCGCTGAGGCGATGTAGTATCGCTTTGTGCGGCGCAGCCCCCGAGTATCGGGTGCCGCTGACCTGATGTAGTATCAGGTGCCGCTGAGGGACTCGACGTGGCGGACGGAGTCAACGCGGCGGAGTATATGCGGGGGACTCGACGCGGCGGACCGGAGTCAACGCGGCGGAGTAGATGTAGCGGACTCGACGCGGCGGATCGGAGTCGACGCGGCGGAGTAGATGCGAGGGACTCGAGGGGCGACTGCAATGTTCAGCCCCCGAGTCTATCTTGTCGAATCAGCGAGGCGGAGTCGTTTGTTGTTGTTGTTGATGTCAAAACGCCAGCCCCCGAGGGTATGTAGTGCCCTTCTAGGGAGCAGGCTCTTTGCGGAGTGGATGTGACGTTGAAGGAGTCGATGCTTAGCTATACGGGGACGACAATGTCCAGCCCCCGAGTCCGACTTTGTCGAATCGGCGAGTAGTACATCTGCAATAACTGAAAGGAAACAATCTTTGTACCACATATATGGCACAGCCTCCGGGTGTCGGGGTGCGGCCAAAATAGATTATATATGTATGGCTAAGTAGCCTTATTGATTAAAAAATTTAAATATGAAAACGACTTAGCTGTTGATGATCCGTAGGCTGTCGTCTGGCGATTAAGCTGGAACGGCTTGTTGTTGATGTCCACAACGGAGTTTGTGTAGCAGGAGGGAATGTCGAGTCCTCCTGACCCGCCGGCCGGCATGTTGATTGCCTCGTTGTTGATGACGTGAAGCACATCTATGAACCGTCGGCTCGTCAAAGACAGCACGGTCCGAGTTAGACTGAGCGAAGTTGTAGACGATCGTGGTGTCGATGAAGCCGGTCGCAATGAACTGATTGTTGTTGTGGTGGTCGAAGAAATTGCGGAAGTCGAAATTTGCTGGCACCCGAGTTGTCGAGTCGCTGATGTCGCCGTGCTGGACAGAGCTCGCTCTTTTCCTTTTTCCATTGCTTTGACGTGAGGTTGTGCATGCATGTGATTAGCACTCCGGCCGCTTAATCCATGCACAAGAAGAATCAGCTACAACTTTGATTTTGGTCTTCGCGTGAATTTGTGGCAGCTGACTGCTGACCGGATCAGATCGGCACCACTGTCGTCTGTCGACATGCCTCGATCCCCCCGCGCAGAAGGCAGTAGCAGCCGCAGCTTAGTCGACGAGATTGCATCGTGGGGTGGAGTCGAAGTCGAATTTGGCGAGCCCGTGGCGGTCGCGCCTGTGATTAGCACCTGGCCGCGCGCGAGATCCATGCATGTGGAGGATGCATGCGAGTAGCCTGATGGTTTCCGGCTTTGGTCCTTGCCTTTGTTGGAGATATGCCCAAGAGGCAATAATAAATGTTATTGATAATCATATTTCCCGTTCATGATAAATGTTTATATCCATGCTAGAATTGTATTAAGCGGAAACAAATACATGTGTGGAATATAAACGGTAATGTGTCCCTAGTCTTTCCTCTTATGACTAGTTCGTTTGATTAAGTGATGGTTAGATGTTTCCTAACCATGGATTTGTGAATCACTTAATAAACGAAGTTTGTATCATGGGTGATGATATAATGGACAAGACTCAAATTAAATAGATGTCAAATATAGTTTCCTTAGACCATGAGATTATGTCACTCCCGCTTATCGGAGGAGTGCTTTGTGGACATCAAACGTCACTTCGTAACTGGATGATTATAAAGGTGGCTTTCAGGTTCTCCGATGATAGGTTGTTGGGTGGCATGTTTCAAGACTGGGATTTGTTCGTCCAACAGTTGGATAGATATCTCTGGGCCCTCTCAGTAGTATAGCATCCAAACGCTTGCAAGCATATGACTAAGTAGCTAGTCATAAGGGATCCTATTCTATGGGAACGAGTAAAGAGAACTTGTCGGTAACGAGATTAATCAGATATGGAGATATCAGTGGATTAAATCTCGGACAAGTAAAATATCGTGAAACAAAAGGAATCATATATGGATTAATTGAATCCCGGACATTGTGGTTCGACTAGTAAAGTACTTCGTCGAATATGTAGGAATTAATATGGGCATCCCGGTCCCGCTATTAATATGACATATTCACGAACCCGCAGAGTCACACACTTAACGTTCGATGTAGTTAGGGTTCGAGATAAATGATGGTGAGAACGAATATTGATTCGGAGTCCCGGATAGGATCCCGGATAGGATCCCGGACATCACGAGGAGTTCCAGAGTGGTCCGGAGAATAAGATTCATATAAGGAAAGTGGTTTCCGGAGGTTTAGAAAGGTTCGGGAATTTATCGGTAAAGTACCGGAAAGTTCTAGAAGGTTCTAGAGGGGTCTAGAAGTGGGGCCCATAGGAGTATGGGGCCCACAAGGCATGAAGGGGTAGTGGGCTGGCCTAATGGGCCAGCCGCACCATGCCCTCAAAGGCCCAACTGGGCCAAGCTTCTAGAAGGGGGGGGGGCGGCCGAAACCCTAGGGGTGGCTTGGGGGCCAAGCCTCCCCCCTTGCCGCCGGCCCTAGGAGGGGGTGGGGCGCAGCCCCCTGGCCTCCTATATAAGGAGGGGGCAGGGGAGGGCTGCCGCACCCGTGTGCTCCCCCCAAGGTGCCCTAGCCGCCACCCCCCTCCCTAACCCTAGCCGCACCCCTCCTCCTCCTCTCTCCCGACACCGCTTGGCGAAGCCCTGTCGGATCTCCACCATACACACCACGCCACCGTCGTCGTGCTGTTGATCTCGAGCCTCTCCACCACCTCTTGCGGGATCAAGAACGTGGAGTCTTCATCGAGCTGAACGTGTGGATATCTCGGAGGCGTTGCTCGTGCGGCGCTTGGACAATACATCTCCTCGTGACTAGACGAGTCTAGTTGCGGGGATCGACTAGCCAACCCCTGCCTCGACAAAACACTCACGGTTTTCTTCGAGGGTGAGATTCGATCTCCTTCTTGCTACCAACCTCTCGTAGATCGGATCTAGATGTTGGGTTTATTCCGCTATCTTTGCGTAGGAAGATTTTTGTTTTCTATGCTGCGACCCTTCAGTGGTATCAGAGCCTAGATCTATTCGTAGATGTTTGTGCGATTAGACACAAGTGTTGTGGGCGTTGATAATTTGAGTTGCTACCTTCTAGCGTGCACTTTGCATCTTTGCGGTACTGTGAGATTGAAGCGGCCCGGACCAACCTTACTCGTCCACACACGAGAGACCGGTTCCACGACTGACATGCAACTTGTTTTGCATAAGTGGCTGGCGGGTGTCTGTTTCTCTTGCTTTAGTGAAGGTGCAATTTTCAATGGAATGCCTTTCAAAAGGATGAGTAAATAAGCAACTATTTTATCACCGTTGTGGCTTTGCGTAGATTAGAACGGTTCTATCTAATGACCCATGAGAAGCCACGCAAAAATTGCATAAACAAAGTAGAGGACGTCTAACTTGTTTTTGCAGGGTTTGTGATGTGGTATAGCCCAATATGTGATTATGTGTTGTATGCAATGATCATGTTTTGTAATTGTGACGACTTGCATGTCGATGAGTACGGCAACCGGCAAGGAGCCTTATGGTTGTCTCATATTTATTGTATGACCTGCGTGTCACTTTAAAACGCCATGTAATTGCTTTACTTTATTGCTAAGGTAGCCATAGTAGTAGTTGCAATAGTTGGTGGAGGCAATCATGGTGATGGCGCCACAAGCTGGTGATGATGGAGATCATGCCGGTGTCTTGGAGATGGAGATCAAAGGCACAAGGAAAGGCTATACCATGTCACAAATTATGAATTTCATGTGATGTTAATCCTTTTATGCACCTTATGGTTTATGCTTAGATACGATCTCGACGGTAGCATGATAAGGTGATCTCTCACATTAATATCAAGAAGTGTTCTCCCCTAGTATGCGCCGTTGCCAAAGTTTGTCGTTTTGAAGCACCACGTGATGATCGGGTGTGATAGATTCTACGTTCACATACAACGGGTGCAAGCCAGTTTGCACATGCAGAAATACTACGGTTTCCTTGATGAGCCTAGCATGTACAGACATGGCCTCGGAACACAAGAGCCGAAAGGCTAAACACGAGTCATATGGATGATATGATCAACATGGAGATGTTCACCTTTTGAAGCTGCACCACTTCACGTGATGATCGGTTGTGGTGTAGTGGATTTTGGATCGTGTACCACTAAACAACCAGAGAGATGTTGAGTTTAGTGGGAGTTTGTTTTATAATTAGATTATTTCTCGAACAATCTATCATGAACATAGTCTAAACACCTTGCAAATAATGTTGTAGATCAATGGCCCTTCCCAACATCACCATGAATTTTAACGTGTTCCTAGAGAAAGACAAGCTGAAAGACGATGGAAGCAATTTCTCAGATTGGTTTATGAATCTGAAGATTATCCTCAAAGCTGCCAAGAAACTGTATGTCCTAGATGCACCGCTAGGTGAGGCTCCAGCAGAGGGAGCGGCTGAAGATGTTAGGAACGTCTGGGCAGCCCGCTCTGAGGACCACGAGATAGTTAAGTGCGGTCTGTTGTACGGCTTAGGACCTAAGCTTCAAAAGCGTTTTGAGCACCATGGCGTTCATCAGATGATAGTTGATCTGAAAGCTATGTTTCAGACTCAAGCCAAGGTGGAGAGGTATGATGCCTCTTCTAAGTTCTTTAGCTGTATGATGGAAGAGAACATCTCTGTCAGTGAACACGTGCTCAAAATGTCTGGGTACGGTGATCGTCTGGCACAGCTGGGTGTTGTGATTACCAATGAGTTGGGGATTGATCGTGTTCTCCAGTCACTTCCACCTAGCTACAAAAGCTTCGTGATGAACTATAACATGCAAGGAATGGAGAAAAACTCTTCCTGAGCTCTTCGCGATGTTAAAGACCGCGGAAGTGGAAATCAAGAAGGAGCATTAAGTGTTGATGGTCAACAAGACCACTAGTTTCAAGAAAAAGGGCAAAAGAGACTACCTCAAGAAGGACGGCAAGCGAGCTGCCGGGCCTGCAAGGAAGTCAAGGAAAGGCCCTAAGTCTGATACTGAGTGCTTCTACTACAAGGGAACCGGACACTGGAAGCGGAACTGCCTCAAGTATCTGGCAGACAAGAAGGCTGGCACCGTCAAACAAGGTATATATGATATACAAGTTATTGATGTGTATTTAACAAGTGATCGTAGTAGCACCTGAGTATTTGATACTGGTTCGGTTGCTAATATATGTAACTCGAAACAGGAGCCGCGGAATAGTCGACGCTTGGCAAGGGACGAGGTGACGATGCGCGTTGGAAATGGATCAAAAGTTGAAGTCATCGCTGTCAGTACACTCCCTCTGCATTTACCTTCGGGATTAGTTTTAAACCTTAATAATTGTTATTATGTGCCTGCGTTAAGCATGAACATTGTATCTGGATCTTGTTTATTGTGAGACGGTTATTCATTTAAGTCTGAAAACTTTGGTATTTCGATTTATATGGATAATACCTTTTGTGGTCATGCACATGAGAGGAATGGTTTATTTCTATTGGATCTCGATAGTAGTGATACACATGTTCATAACATTGATGCCAAAAAGATGCAAAGTGAATGATGATAATACCACATATTTGTGGCACTGCCGTTTGGGTCACATTGGTGTAAAGCGCATGAAGAAACTCCATTCTGATGGACTTTTGGATTCACTTGATTTTGAATCATTTGAAACTTGCGAACCATGCCTTATGGGTAAGATGACTCGAACACCCTTCTCCGGCATGATGGAGAGGGCAACAGACTTGTTGGAAATCATACATACCGATGTGTGTGGTCCGATGAGTGTTGCAGCACGCGGTGGATATCGTTACTTCTTGACCTTCACCGATGATTTGAGTAGATATGGGTATATTTACTTAATGAAACACAAGTCTGAAACGTTCGAAAAGTTCAAAGAATTTCAGAGTGAAGTCGAGAATCATCGTAACAAGAAAATAAAGTTTCTTCGATCCGATCGTGGAGGCGAATATTTGAGTTATGAGTTTGGCATGCATTTAAAGACGTGTGGAATTGTTTCACAACTCACGCCACCCGGAACACCACAGCGTAATGGTGTGTCTGAACGTCGTAATCGAACCTTATTGGATATGGTGCGATCTATGATGTCTCACACAGATCTGCCACTATCTTTTGGAGCTATGCATTAGAGACAACCGCATTCACTTTAAATAGGGCTCCATCAAAATCCGTTGAGACGACTCCATATGAGTTATGGTTTGGCAAGAAGCCAAAGTTATCGTTTCTCAAAGTTTGGGGTTGCGATGCTTATGTGAAAAAGCTTCAACCTGATAAGCTCGAACCCAAATCGGAAAAATGCGTCTTCATTGGATACCCTAAGGAAACCATTGGGTACACCTTCTACCACAGAACCAAAGGCAAGATTTTCGTTGCCAAGAATGGTTCCTTTCTAGAGAAGGAGTTTCTCTCGAAAGAAGTGAGTGGGAGGAAAATAGAGCTTGATGAGGTTATTGAACCTGTTCTTGAGATGCCGAGTAGCGCAGAACTGGAAGGTGTTCCAGAACAGCTATCGCCACCTAAAGAAGGAGCAGATGATGTTGATCATACTACCTCCGGTCAAGTTGCTATTGAACCTCGCAGATCAACGAGGGAACGTACCGCCCCTGATCGGTACGACCCCGTCATGAGTGTCATGTTGTTAGATAATGATGAACCTGCGAATTATGAGGAAGCAATGATGAGCCTAGACTCCGATAAATGGCTAGGAGCCATGAAATCCGAAATGGAATCCATGTATGAAAACCAAGTATGGACTTTGGTGGACTTACCGACGACCGTAAGGCTGTTGAGAACAAATGGATATTCAAAAGAAAGACAGACGCTGACGGAAACGTCACCGTGTATAAAGCTCGACTTGTCGCAAAGGGTTTCCGACAAATTCAAGGAGTTGACTACGATGAGACATTCTCACCCGTAGCGATGTTGAAATCTGTTCGGATTATGTTAGCAATTGCCGCTTTTTATGATTATGAAATTTGGCAAATGGATGTGAAAACCGCGTTCCTTAATGGTCATATTAAGGAAGAGTTGTACATGGTACAGCCCGAAGGTTTTGTTGATCCAAAGGATGCTAACAAGGTATGCAAACTTCAAAGATCCATTTATGGACTAAAGCAAGCATCGAGGAGTTGGAATCTCCGGTTTGATGAAGTGATCAAAGGGTTTGGATTTGTCCAAACTTATGGAGAAGCCTGTATTTACAAGAAAGTGAGTGGGAGTTCAGTTGCATTTCTAATACTATATGTGGATGACATATTATTGATTGGAAATGATGTTACACTGCTTGAAAGTGTAAAGTCTTATTTGAATAAGAGTTTTTCAATGAAAGACCTTGGAGAAGCTGCGTACATTTTAGGCATAAAGATCTATAGGGATAGGTCAAAGCGTCTAATAGGGCTTTCACAAAGTACATACCTTGACAAGGTTCTGAAGAAGTTCAGAATGGAAAATTCAAAGAAGGGGTTCTTACCAATGTTGCAAGGAAAGGTTCTGAATAAGACTCAGAGTCCTGTTACGGCAGAAGATAGAGAGATAATGAACAATGTTCCTTATGCCTCTGCGATGGGGATCTATCATGTATTCCATGTTATGTACAAGACCAGATGTGTGCCATGATGTAAGTTTGACTAGCAGGTACCAAAGTGATCCAGGAGTGGAACACAGGTACCAAATTGCATAAGTAAAGCTCGGGAATAGAAATAACCGAGGCACGCGGAGACGAGGATGTATTCCCGAGTTCCTCCTTGTTAAGGGAGTACGTCTCGTTGGAGGGGTGTGAGCTCGCCACAAAAGGCCTACTCAAGATGCCACAAAGGCCTCACCCTATTCTCCGATGAACCTCACCCAAGGGATTGGTTCACCTTCCACTATCGAAATCCTTCGGGGCGGATTCCGGAGCCCTTTACAACTTCTTCTTGGGGCACACACCCACAACTCAATTGGGGGCTCCCAAACTCGTGCCGAAGCTTCACAAGCGAAGACTTCGCGGCACCTCCAACCGTCTAGGGTACACAATGCACCCAAGAGGCAACAAGCTCTTGGGAACACAATGCACCCAAGAGTAAAAAAGCTCTTCAACGTCGATCTTCACGTATCACCGTGGAGGGAGCAACCCGATGCAACAAATGCAAAAGGCAAGAGCACACAAAGTGCTCAAATCCTTCACTCCCAAATTCCAACCAAAGCAACTAATGCTATGGAGGGAATAAGAGAGGAAGAACAAAGGGATGAACACAAAGCAACCCCAAAATCTAGATCCACAAGTTTCCCTCACTTAGAGGGGATTTTGATTGGTGGAATGGTAGATCTAGATCTCCTCTCTTGAATCCCTAAGTTTGGGCAAGAATCATTGGAGGGATGGAGAGGAATCAAGCTCACAAGGTTAGCAACAATGGAGGAGAGAGAAAAGCAAGTGAGCAAGACAAGCAACCAGCCCTTGGGGGAAGAAGGGGGCTATTTATAGCCTCCCCCAAAAACTAGCCGTTGGAAAACCGCAGGGCCGGAAATTCTGGGTTAAAGGGGCCGGAACTTCCGGCCGGGGGCCGGATATTCCGGGGCTTACACCGGAATTTCCGGTGCCCCGGAAATTTCCGGAGCAAACCTCCGGTGCAAAGTTCCGGACCCCCACCCGAGAGTAAACGTGAAAAAGACTTAGCCAAATTTTGCTTGGGCCGGATATTCCGGACCAAAGACCGGAAATTCCGGACCCCCGGAAATTTCCGAGGAAACTTCCGAGGCAAAAATCCGGACCCCCGCCAGAGAGAAAAGCCAAAAAGACTTAGCCAAAAAAGCTCAGATGAAAAAAATGGGCCGGAACTTCCGGGGGCCGGAATTTCCGGACTCAGGACCGGAATTTCCGCCCCGGGCCGGAATTTCCGGACCCCGGGCCGGAATTTCCGCCCCTCAGAAAAACTGCAGAATGAGCAATATGAAAACGGGCATATCTTTTGCATCCGGACTCCGTTTTCGATGATCTTGGGCTCGTTGGACTCGCAACGAAAAGCTCTACAAGATCATGCAGAGAAACATCATTGTCCATCATGTGAGGAGGAGGTCACAAGGAGAGAGTTTGACCTCTCTAAAAAGGTCACGCCGGGAAAAACCTCCCTTTTATGAAAACCGGAAATGCCGTATCTTTTGCAATTGAAGTCCAAAAGAGGTAAAATCAATTTTGTTGGAAAGAGGACAACAAAAGCAACCTTTGTAAAAGACAAACAAGTAATGGAGATTTTGCAACGAGATGGAAGATATAAATCTTCCGCACGGATGAACCGGCAAAATCTCCAATACCGAAAACACAAAAGAAGACGCAAATGCAAACCGTTTTCGGTGACCATGGCTTTGTCATGACAAGCATGACAAGCACCAAGACCACACCACGATAAGATCCAAATAAGAACCAATAAAGATGATTACATGGATGCAAAGGTTTGAGCTCTCCACGAACGATACGATCATGATACTCGGTCGAGAGCCCCTCTTGATAGTACGGCTATCTATCCTATAACCCGGTCTCTCAACTAACATCATGAGTCCGGTGAAATAAAAGCCCTAACAAGATCATACCTTTGCCTTGCGCATTAATCCACTTGAGGTCGAGGAAGACGATCTTCATCTCCTCAAGATGCACCACCTTTCTTGATTGCGCCTTGCATGGTGAAGATTCACATGACGCTCCCCCATACACCAAGATGGGGAAAGCACACTTCGGCATATCTTCACTTGGACTTGAGTGTCGATCAACCCGCACTTAGCCTTGATCAACACAAATCTTTTCTTCCCTTGAGCTTGACTCCAACAAATGGAGATCAAGCAAAGCACCTTGACTCCAACACAATGGAGACAAGCAAGCTTGGCCTTGATCAACAAATGATCTTGACAGAAGCTAAAGGACAACCTACACATAGAGCTCAATGCAAACATTAGTCCATAGAGATTGTCATTAATTACCAAAACCATGCATGGGATCAACCATGCACTTTCAATCTCCCCCATTTTGGTAATTGATGACAATCCCGTTTAAGAGGGTTTATATAATGAATAAAGCATCCTTGCATGACAGACAAGCAAGAATGCAAAGCGCATTAAAGGCAAATGCAACACAAGCAAATGCAACACAAGCATAAAACCCAAATTCCCTTAAACCCTCTAAACTTCTCCCCCATTGGCATCGATTGCCGAAATGGGAAGAAAAATTTAGAGAGCCAATATAATATGAGTTCCTCCATAAAGGTGTGCATTACTCAAGATATGAGTGAAATCAAATGCACTTATTCATTGACGAATAATTAGAGGAAATCAAACTATATTGAGGATCCAAAGATTGCAAAAAGATGAAATCATTTTAAACATCTCCACAAAGGAGAAAAGCAATCAAAATCCAAAGCGAGAGCTCTAAATAAAAACGGAGAAGCTCCCCAATTTTCATGCACAATTGAGGAGTGCATAAAAATGGCATCCTTGCTCCCCCAAAATCATCTAGAACACTCAACAAGTGCAAGAGTGCATAATGCAAAAGCAAATCATAGCACTTGCACCAAAGATGTGGTTGAGCCATAAAAAGATACTAATTTTCAAAAATTCAACATAAGATAGGCCCAAACGAGATAAAAAGATCTTTTAAAGAAATATATTCACAAGCTTAGGGATACCAATTGGAAACTAAAACCAATTGAAAATGCCAAAAGCTAGTGAGAGCATTTAGCAAATGAAAAATCAACATGCTCACCATGATAGGCATGAAGTGAAAGATCTTCAACAAATACATGAGTGTGTAAAGATACCAATAAACACTAAGACAAGCACTCATGAGGCAAATTTGGAACCACCAAAGAATTATAGATGAAAAACAAGGTGGCTCAAAAGAAATAGGATACCAACTAAAAAATGACCTCTCTCGTATGTATAGGTTTCTTATTAGACAAACCATTGAAGATATACATCCGCAAAGAAACATATACATACGAAATGGTCCGGGAAAAAGATAACAAGGTATCCAAAAGGAAGTCATAAATATACAAATGAGATTGTTGCTTAAAAGCATAGCACATAGCTCAAATTTATCTCATTGTACATAAATGAACTTCAAATATATCAAATGCATCACACATATCACTAAGGGAACAAGAGATAGTGGAGATGCTTTGAAATAGGCAACAAGTATCACAAGGAAATAATATCAATTGAAGAAAGATTTTTGGAAATTCAACACACATATCACAAAGATATATTAAGTGAAGGAAATAGGCCAAAACCACAACAATTGCATCTAAAAGCTTTCATGCCAAGAGGCAACCTACACAAGGTTGGATACTAAAAAGTATGCATGAGATAGATACTTGTTACCGAGATGACATTGGTGATGACAATGATGAGAGTTGGTTTGACATCAAAGCTTGACTCCGACAATCACATGGTGAGAACACCTTCCTTATGAATGAGGCAAGCATCCAATGCATCTCCATTGTACCTAAAACAAAATTTAAGCACAAAATGGTTCCCAAACTCATTGGGTTCCATAGTAGTTAGAAACACTACAATATATAGGACATACTCCACATAAATATGTGCATATAGATATGAAATTGAATTTCATGCACATCTTAGCTGATTTAGGATTCGGTGGAGTATCCCCTATATATTGGAACTAAAAGGACTAGCATGCCATATAATATATATGTTAAAGGATATACATACAAAGCCTTTCAAGATCCAAACGAGATACAATTTGGACAAAAACACCAAGTAAACCAAGAAGAGAGCACACAAGAGTGTGACACTAAAGGTTGTCCAAATTATATCAAACTCCAAATCAACACATGATTGAGGAAAAATCAAATCAACATATGATTGATTCCAAAACACATCAACACATGAAGTGTGATATAAAAAGGAATCAAATCAACACAACAAATGATCGATAAGACACCAATTGAAGATAAGATACCAATTAAAAAAAAATCAACTAGGAGAAAAGATACCAAGAAGAGGGTGATACTTGACCGAAATCAAGTAAAGTTAAAATAAGGCAAAAGGTATCAAGACTCCCACAATAAATATCAATTGGAACAAATATCTATGGAGGAGATATTAAATTCCAATTAATACCAATTGAAGGTACCAATCACAAGATAAAGAATCAAATGCCAATTGAAAGGATAAAAAATTAATAGATAGAATAGTGTTATAGATAAAAGGAATGCTCCCCCAAGTTTTATGCATTATCTTAGATATTTGCATTTGAATACAAAATGCACACACAAGGGATCATTACTATCCGTATTTTATCTACAACACTAAACACTACCAATTGAAAAAAAAGATCCATTCAAAAGGCAAGGAAGGCAATAGATAAAGCAAATCAACGCAAGAGCCAATGTGAAGATGGTCTACAAAATCCACCACAATTACTAGTATCACTTGTCATGGACAAGGAGTATATAGAGATATTTCTCGGTGGTATAAAGGAATGATGTACAAGACCAACTTCACCACAAACTAGCAAATGGCAAAAGATAGGAAAATAAAACACCATTTTTTAAAGAGGTTTGTTGGTAGTTTCAATTATTCGAACCAACTGGCAAAGCCATGGTTAGAATAAAAGGAAACAAATGGTTTCTCACATAATATATAGGAATGCATATTTTAGAGAAAAACCACACCAAGCAACCTCACACAAACAAGAACCAAAGGGTAACCACAAAGGAAAAAAGGAACTTGTTTGAGCAAACATGCCACATAGGAAATAGATAATGTGCAATATCAAATCTAAGTGGCAAACCTCAAATGTTCACATTTTTATGGGATTGTAATATGCACATAGCTTATTACTCCCCCATAATGTGATGATTCATTTTATTTTTAAACAAGAGGCAAATAATACCAACAAGAGAAATTAATGGACATTGTAGAATTTGAATTTCTCATGAATATGACACACCACATAGTGACTAGATAAGATGAAATATCAAAACTAGGTGGTGTGCTTCATGTACATACATTTTTAGGTTTGTGAGGTGCACTAAGCATATCACTCCCCCAAAATGGGATAGTCCATTAATATCTCAAAGAGCCAAATAAAATCCACACAAGATTCAATAAAGCTCAACACAACGTTACAAATACATGATATACAACTATCTAACATAACCTTGAATAACAAGACAAGAAAGATAGAAGCATATCATATACAAGCACATGCTAGGAACTAGACTAACACATGCAAGGGAGCAAGCAACTTTCAATGAATATATGAATTAAATACATGTTACCGCAAAGAGGAAACATTGGATATGAGATAGATATGTGATAATCCAATTGACTTGGCTTGAGAAATAAAACCATGAAGATCCCTTAATTCTTCAAAAATAGCCAAGTCTCCAATGTCCTCCACTAACACCTATTGATCAAGTTGAAACTTGTTGGTCCCCAACCAAGTTGGGTCCTAAGAGGTTAGTCACAATAGGCTTGGGAACCCAAATGGTGCTTTTCTTGCCACCACTTTGAGCTCCCACATACTTGGCAAACACATTGCCAACTCTATCCTTCGCAAGAGAATAAACATCATCAATCATGATAGAAGAGGAAGAGGTACCGTTAGTGCATGAAGAAGCAAAATGACCTTTGCCACGACAAAGGTAGCAACACCGACTCTTCTTCTTCTTAATAGGCTCCTCAACTTGAGGAGCAATAACTTGAGTCTTCTTAGGAGGTGGCCTTTGTTCAACTCGTGGTTGAGCACGAGATTGAACAAGAGGCCGCTTCCCTAGTTGCTTCTCACTAAGAGGCTTCTTCTTCTTCATTGGGCAATCCCGAACGTGGTGCCCTTCAATCTTGCACTTGAAGCAAGTGATCTTGGCCGGATTCTTGACTTGAACTTGGCCCTTCTTATTGTTGGACTTGGACTTGTTCTTGTTGTTGGAGTTGAATCCAAGTCCACTCTTGTCAATTGGGGATTTTTGCACGCTCAACATGTTGTCAAGTGCACTCTTCCCCTCATGACGCTTTTCCAAGCCTTTCTTCAAAGAAGTGGCTTGGGCCTTGAGGTCTTTTGATGGCTCTACATGGTTAGTGACAACAAATGCACTAGAGGAAGTAGAAGCTTCGTTGCAATGACAACAAGGCAAAGCAAGTAATTCATCACATGATGTACCAACATTTTTAGTGGATGAACTATTAGGACTAGCACATGGCAATATAGCATTTTTAATTAAAGTTGTGCTAATATCCACATGAGGCTCACTTGATGTTACCTTTGTAGTGATGGCCTCATGAGCCAACTTGAGACAAGCATAGGATGCTAGAAGTTCATCATTAGAGCTAGATAGCTTTTCATGATTTTCTTCCAACTTCCCATAGGATGCTAGAAGATTATCATTAGAGCTAGATAGCTTTTCATGACTTGCTTCCAACTTCTCATACTTGCTCGTTAACAACTCAAGTTGAGCCCTTAGCTCAACATTCTCCTTTATAATAGATGCTTCACAAGAAGTGGAGTTAGTAGCACAAGCATCATTGACATTAGGAGTAGAGGAAGATAACATGACAAGCTCATTATTTAATCTAGCATTTTCCATTTTAAACACTTTATATTTAGAAATGGCATGGTCACGTTCTTCTATAAGTTTAGCAATAATAGCATCGTGAGATTCCTCAATATTCTCAAGTTTCTCCTTAAGAGAAGCCCGAGTCTCTTGCTCTTCCTCAAGAGCATCTTCTAAAGTAGCCTTTTCCATCGCATCATCTCTTTCTATCTTACCCTTCTCTTCAAGGCTTGCTTTTAAGGCCTCAATAGTATCCCCACGCTCAATAAGAGTGCTCATGATTTCAAAGAGGTTAGCTTGAGCACTATTATTGCTAGGAAGGGCTTTAAGAATCATTAGACCTTTATTTTGAAGCATAGCATTAACCTTTTCCACATCATCTTCTTCCTCATCATTATCATCATCATTATCATTATTATTATCATTGCTAGAAGAAGATTTAGCCATAAGGCAATGATAGGTGGATGAAGAGGGATAATTAATTTTTGAACTACTCAAGTTCAAATCTTGTTCCACAACTAATTGAGTTTCCTCTACATTAATATTCATGCAAGAGTTAGAGGGAGCACAAGCATTTTTATCATTGGAACAAGATAAAGCAAGCATATCATCATTAGATTTATCTAAGCAATTTTTGGATGATATGCAAGGACTATCAACACTAGCATGTATGACATTTATAGTGCTATGAGTGTTTAGGTCCAAAGATGAAGCATTGCAACAAGATAGAGATAAACGATCATCAATAATGAGCTCACTATCAAGGTTGCAAAACCTATCACTACTCACCATTACATTGGATTGTGGCTTACCACATTTTGGTGAAGTAGACGAAGACGAGAACTCGTCACGGCCGGAGGTGGAGGGAGAGCAATCATCCTCAATGGTCATGGACTTGCCGTATTTTTCTTGAAGCTTTGTCCACAAATCATGAACGTCTCGGAGAGGCATGATTGACTCAAAAACTGCAACACTCACAAATTTGCAAAACTCATTAGATGCTAGAGCATCTAGATATAAGTTTTTCTCATCCTCTAAAGTCGTACTTTCGTAGTCCTTTGAAGGAGAAAAACCTATATCTAAGATCCGCTCAATATTGGGGTCCAAGACCCGTAAGTGACTAAGCATATGAGTTTTCCAAACATTAAAATTTGTGCCATTGAATATAAACATGGAATTGTGCACTAAATCCCTAGACGACATCATTACTCTCTAGGCGGTAAAGCCAAACAAGAGAGACGAGGCTTTGATACCAATTAAAACAATAAATATGATTACATGGATGCAAAGGTTTGAGCTCTCCACGAACGATACGATCATGATACTCGGTCGAGAGCCCCTCTTGATAGTATGGCTATCTATCCTATAACCCGGTCTCTCAACTAACATCATGAGTCCGGTGAAATAAAAGCCCTAACAAGATCATACCTTTGCCTTGCGCATTAATCCACTTGAGGTCGAGGAAGACGATCTTCATCTCCTCAAGATGCACCACCTTTCTTGATTGCGCCTTGCATGGTGAAGATTCACATGACGCTCCCCCATACACCAAGATGGGGAAAGCACACTTCGGCATATCTTCACTTGGACTTGAGTGTCGATCAACCCGCACTTAGCCTTGATCAACACAAATCTTTTCTTCCCTTGAGCTTGACTCCAACAAATGGAGATCAAGCAAAGCACCTTGACTCCAACACAATGGAGACAAGCAAGCTTGGCCTTGATCAACAAATGATCTTGACAGAAGCTAAAGGACAACCTACACATAGAGCTCAATGCAAACATTAGTCCATAGAGATTGTCATTAATTACCAAAACCATGCATGGGATCAACCATGCACTTTCACTTAAGTATCTAAATAGAACTAAGGAAATGTTTCTCGCATATGGAGGTGACCAAGAGCTTGTCGTAAGGAGTTACGTCGATGCTAGTTGGGACACAGATCCGGATGATTCTAAGTCTCAGTCCGGATACGTGTTTATTCTGAATGGTGGCGCTGTGAGTTGGAGGAGTTCCAAGCAGAGCGTGGTGACGAAATCTTCAACAGAAGCGGAGTATGTTGCGGCCTCGTCGGCAGCAAGTGAAGCAGTCTGGATGAAGGAGTTCCTCTCAGAGCTGAGCGTGGTTCCAAGTGCGTCAAGACCTCTGGCCCTGTACTGTGACAATACAGGTGCAATAGCTCTTGCCAAGGACCCGACTTCACACAAGAATACCAAGCATATTAAGCGCCGCTATCACAATTTGCGTGAGAATGTCAAGGATGGTGACATAGAGATTTGCAAGGTGCATACGGATCTGAATGTGGCAGACCCGTTGACTAAACCTCTTCCACGAGCAAAACATGATCAACACCGAGAGGCCATGGGTGTTAGATTGCTACAAATGTAAACTAGATTATTGACTCTAATGCAAGTGGGAGACTGTTGGAGATATGCCCAAGAGGCAATAATAAATGTTATTGATAATCATATTTCCCATTCATGATAAATGTTTATATCCATGCTAGAATTGTATTAAGCGGAAACAAATACATGTGTGGAATATAAACGGTAATGTGTCCCTAGTCTTTCCTCTTATGACTAGTTCGTTTGATTAAGTGATGGTTAGATGTTTCCTAACCATGGATTTGTGAATCACTTAATAAACGAAGTTTGTATCATGGGTGATGATATAATGGACAAGACTCAAATTAAATAGATGTCAAATATAGTTTCCTTAGACCATGAGATTATGTCACTCCCGCTTATCGGAGGAGTGATTTGTGGACATCAAATGTCACTTCGTAACTGGGTGATTATAAAGGTGGCTTTCAGGTTCTCCGATGATAGGTTGTTGGGTGGCATGTTTCAAGACTGGGATTTGTTCGTCCAACAGTTGGATAGATATCTCTGGGCCCTCTCGGTAGTATAGCATCCAAACGCTTGCAAGCATATGACTAAGTAGCTAGTCATAAGGGATCCTATTCTATGGGAACGAGTAAAGAGAACTTGTCGGTAACGAGATTAATCAGATATGGAGATATCAGTGGATTAAATCTCGGACAAGTAAAATATCGTGAAACAAAAGGAATCGTATATGGATTAATTGAATCCCAGACATTGTGGTTCGACTAGTAAAGTACTTCGTCGAATATGTAGGAATTAATATGGGCATCCCGGTCCCGCTATTAATATGACATATTCATGAACCCGCAGAGTCACACACTTAACGTTCGATGTAGTTAGGGTTCGAGATAAATGATGGTGAGAATGAATATTGATTCGGAGTCCCGGATAGGATCCCGGACATCACGAGGAGTTCCGGAGTGGTCCGGAGAATAAGATTCATATAAAGAAAGTGGTTTCCGGAGGTTAAGAAAGGTTCGGGAATTTATCGGTAAAGTACCGGAAAGTTCTAGAAGGTTCTAGAGGGGTCTAGAAGTGGGGCCCATAGGAGTATGGGGCCCACAAGG
Source organism: Puccinellia tenuiflora (assembly GCA_012064385.1). NCBI lineage: Eukaryota > Viridiplantae > Streptophyta > Magnoliopsida > Poales > Poaceae > Puccinellia > Puccinellia tenuiflora. The sequence continues at coordinate 528,515 of QRDG01000501.1, read as the reverse complement.
CATGAAGGGGTAGTGGGCTGGCCTAATGGGCCAGCCGCACCATACCCTCAAAGGCCCAACCGGGCCAAGCTTCTAGAAGGTGGGTGGGGAGGGCGGCCGAAACCCTAGGGGTGGCTTGGGGGCCAAGCCTCCCCCCTTGCCGCCGGCCCTAGGAGGGGGTGGGGCGCAGCCCCCTGGCCTCCTATATAAGGAGGGGGCAGGGGAGGGCTGCCGCACCCGTGTGCTCCCCCCCAAGGTGCCCTAGCCGCCGCCCCCCTCCCTAACCCTAGCCGCACCCCTCCTCCTCCTCTCTCCCGACACCGCTTGGCGAAGCCCTGTCGGATCTCCACCATACACACCACGCCACCATCGTCGTGCTGTTGATCTCGAGCCTCTCCACCACCTCTTGCGGGATCAAGAACGTGGAGTCTTCATCGAGCTGAACGTGTGGATATCTCGGAGGCGTTGCTCGTGCGGCGCTTGGACAATACATCTCCTCGCGACTAGACGAGTCTAGTTGTGGGGATCGACTAGCCAACCCCTGCCTCGACAAAACACTCACGGTTTTCTTCGAGGGTGAGATTCGATCTCCTTCTTGCTACCAACCTCTCGTAGATCGGATCTAGATGTTGGGTTTATTCCTCTATCTTTGCGTAGGAAATTTTTTGTTTTCTATGCTGCGACCCTTCAGCCTTCACGTGTGATTAGTAATTTTTCGAGTAGGACTCGACTCTCCTTCGATTGATGGAAGCTTGTATGCACGTCGACTCGTCGGAGGCCATCGAGTTGTCGCCGAACCGATCCAATTCGTACTCCACGCAGGTGGTTTCTTTCTCTTTTGAGAGCTGTGCTGCATGCAACGATCGATCGATGCACTAGATCGAAACACTGCCGCCGCTGCTTATGGAATCGCCAGCCGTGAACGCAAGTTGGATCGCGTGTGTCTATGCCTGGGCTGCCGCCGTCACCCGACGAAGTTGTCGGCTATTTCGTTGATGATGAATTTGGTCGCGTCGCTTGCGATGTGATGTAAATTGGATCNCAGAGCCTAGATCTATTCGTAGATGTTGGTGCGATTAGACACAAGTGTTGTGGGTGTTGATATTTTATGTTGCTACCTTCTAGCATGCACTTTGCATCTTTGCGGTACTGTGAGATTGAAGCGGCCCGGACCAACCTTACTCGTCCACGCACGAGAGACCGGTTCCACGACTGACATACAACTTGTTTTGCATATGTGGCTGGCGGGTGTCTGTTTCTCTTGCTTTAGTGAAGGTGCAATTTTCAATGGAAGGCCTTTCAAAAGGATGAGTAAATAAGCAACTATTTTATCACCGTTGTGGCTTTGCGAGGATTAGAACGGTTCTATCTAATGACCCATTAGAAGCCACGCAAAATTGCATAAACAAAGTAGAGGTCGTCTAACTTGTTTTTGCAGGGTTTGTGATTTGGTATAGCCCAAGATGTGATTGTGTGTTGTATGTAATGATCATGTTTTGTAATTGTCACGACTTGCATGTTGATGAGTACGGCAACCGGCAGGAGCCTTATGGTTGTCTCTTATTTATTGTATGACCTGCGTGTCACTTTAAAACGCCATGTAATTGCTTACTTTATTGCTAAGGTAGCCATAGTAGCAGTTGCAATAGTTGGTGGAGGCAATCATGGTGATGGCGCACGAGCTGGTGATGATGGAGATCATGCCGGTGCTTTGGAGATGGAGATCAAAGGCACAAGAAAAAGGCTATACCATGTCACAAATTTTGAATTGCATGTGATGTTAATCCTTTCATGCACCTTATGGTTTATGCTTAGATACGATCTCGACGGTAGCATGATAAGGTGATCTCTCACGTTAATATCAAGAAGTGTTCTCCCTTAGTATGTGCCGCCAAAGTTCATCGTTTTGAAGCACCACGTGATGATCGGGTGTGATAGATTCTACGTTCACATACAATGGGTGCAAGCCAGTTTGCACATGCAGAAATACTACGGTTTCCTTGACGAGCCTAGCATGTACAGACATGGCCTCGGAACACAAGAGCCGAAAGGCTAAACACGAGTCATATGAATGATATGATCAACATGGAGATGTTCACCTTTTGAAGCTGCACCACTTCACGTGATGATCGGTTGTGGTGTAGTGGATTTTGGATCGTGTGTCACTAAACAACCAGAGGGATGTTGAGTTTAGTGGGAGTTCGTTTTATAATTAGATTATCTTTCGAACAATCTATCATGAACATAGTCTAAACACCTTGCAAATAATGTTGTAGATCAATGGCCCTTCCCAACATCACCATGAATTTTAACGCGTTCCTAGAGAAAGATAAGCTAAAAGACGATGGAAGCAACTTCTCAGATTGGTTTATGAATCTGAAGATTATCCTCAAAGCTGCCAAGAAACTGTATGTCCTAGATGCACCGCTAGGTGAGGCTCCAGCAGAGGGAGCGGCTGAAGACGTTAGGAACGTCTGGGCAGCCCGCTCTGAGGACCACGAGATAGTTAAGTGCGGTCTGTTGTACGGCTTAGGACCTAAGCTTCAAAAGCGTTTTGAGCACCATGGCGTTCATCAAATGATAGTTGATCTGAAGGCTATGTTTCAGACTCAAGCCAAGGTGGAGAGGTATGAAGCCTCTTCTAAGTTCTTTAGCTGTATGATGGAAGAGAACAGCTCCGTCAGTGAACACGTGCTCAAGATGTCTGGGTACGGTGATCGCTTGGCGCAGCTGGGTGTTGTGATTCCCAATGAGTTGGGGATTGACCGTGTTCTCCAGTCACTTCCACCTAGCTACAAAAGCTTTGTGATGAACTATAACATGCAAGGAATGGAGAAAACTCTTCCTGAGCTCTTCGCGATGTTAAAGACCGCGGAAGTGGAAATCAAGAAGGAGCATCAAGTGTTGATGGTCAATAAGACCACTAGTTTCAAGAAAAAGGGCAAAAGAGACCACCTCAAGAAGGACGGCAAGCGAGCTGCCGTGCCTGCGAGGAAGTCGAGGAAGGGCCCTAAGTCTGATACTGAGTGCTTCTACTGCAAGGGAACTGGTCACTGGAAGCGGAACTGCCCAAGTATCTGGCAGACAAGAAGGCTGGCACCGTCAAACAAGGTATATATGATATACAAGTTATTGATGTGTATTTAACAAGTGATCGTAGTAGCACCTGGGTATTTGATACTGGTTCGGTTGCTAATATATGTAACTCGAAACAGGAGCTGCAGAATAGTCGACGCTTGGCAAGGGACGAGGTGACGATGCGAGTTGGAAATGGATCAAAAGTTGAAGTCATCGCTGTCGGCACACTCCCTCTGCATTTACCTTCGGGATTAGTTTTAAATCTTAATAATTGTTATTATGTGCCTGCGTTAAGCATGAACATTGTATCTGGATCTTGTTTATTGCGAGACGGTTATTCATTTAAGTCTGAAAACATTGGTATTTCGATTTATATGGACAATACCTTTTATGGTCATGCACCTGAGAGGAATGGTTTATTTCTATTGGATCTCGATAGTAGTGATACACATGTTCATAACATTGATGCCAAAAGATGCAAAGTGAATGATGATAATACCACATATTTGTGGCACTGCCGTTTGGGTCATATTGGTGTAAAGCGCATGAAGAAACTCCATTCTGATGGACTTTTGGACTCACTTGATTTTGAATCATTTGAAACTTGCGAACCATGCCTCATGGGTAAGATGACTCGAACACCCTTCTCCGGCACGATGGAGAGGGCAACAGACTTGTTGGAAATCATACATACCGATGTGTGTGGTCCGATGAGTGTTGCAGCACGCGGTGGATATCGTTACTTCTTGACCTTCACCGATGATTTGAGTAGATATGGGTATATTTACTTAATGAAACACAAGTCTGAAACGTTCAAAAAGTTCAAAGAATTTCAGAGTGAAGTCGAGAATCGTCGTAACAAGAAAATAAAGTTTCTCCGATCCGATCGTGGAGGCGAATATTTGAGTTACGAGTTTGGCATGCATTTAAAGACGTGTGGAATTGTTTCACAACTCACGCCACCCGGAACACCACAGCGTAATGGTGTGTCTGAACGTCGTAATCGAACCTTATTGGATATGGTGCGATCTATGATGTCTCACACAGATCTGCCACTATCATTTTGGAGCTCTGCATTAGAGACAGCCGCATTCACTTTAAATAGGGCTCCATCAAAATCCATTGAGACGACTCCATATGAGTTATGGTTTGGTAAGAAGCCAAAGTTATCGTTTCTCAAATTTGGGGTTGCGATGCTTATGTGAAAAAGCCTTCAACCTGATAAGCTCGAACCCAAATCGGAAAAATGCGTCTTCATTGGATACCCTAAGGAAACTATTGGGTATACCTTCTACCACAGAACCGAAGGCAAGATTTTCGTTGCCAAGAATGGTTCCTTTCTAGAGAAGGAGTTTCTCTCGAAAGAAGTGAGTGGGAGGAAAATAGAGCTTGACGAGGTTATTGAACCTGTTCTTGAGATGCCGAGTAGCACAGAACTAGAAGTTGTTCCAGAACAGTCATCGCCACCTGAAGAAGGAGCAAATGATGTTGATCATGCTGCTCCAGTCAAAGTTGCTATTGAGCCTCGCAGGTCAACGAGGGAACGTATCGCCCCTGATCGGTACAACCCCGTCATGAGTGTCATGTTGTTAGACAACGATGAACCTGCGAATTATGAGGAAGCAATGATGAGCCCAGACTCCGATAAATGGCTAGGAGCCATGAAATCCGAAATGGAATCCATGTATGAAAACCAAGTATGGACTTTGGTGGACTTACCGAACGACCGTAAGGCCGTTGAGAACAAATGGATATTCAAAGAAAGACAGACGCTGACGGAAACGTCACCGTGTATAAAGCTCGACTTGTCGCAAAGGGTTTTCCGACAAATTCAAGGAGTTGACTACGATGAGACATTCTCACCTGTAGCGATGCTGAAATCTGTTCGGATTATGTTAGCAATTGCCGCTTTTTATGATTATGAAATTTGGCAAATGGATGTGAAAACCGCGTTCCTTAATGGTCATATTAAGGAAGAGTTGTACATGGTGCAGCCGAAGGTTTTGTTGATCCAAAGGATGCTAACAAGGTATGCAAACTTCAGAGATCCATCTATGGACTGAAGCAAGCATCGCGGAGTTGGAATCTCCGGTTTGATGAAGTGATCAAAGGGTTTGGATTTGTCCAAACTTATGGAGAAGCCTGTATTTACAAGAAAGTGAGTGGGAGTTCAGTTGCATTTCTAATACTATATGTGGATGACATATTATTGATTGGAAATGATGTTACACTGCTTGAAAGTGTAAAGTCTTATTTGAATAAGAGTTTTTCAATGAAAGACCTTGGTGAAGCGGCGTACATTTTAGGCATAAAGATCTACAGAGATAGGAAAGCGCCTAATAGGGCTTTCACAAAGTACATACCTTGACAAGGTTCTGAAGAAGTTCAGAAAAAGGGGTTCGTACCAATGTTGCAAGGAAAGGTTCTGAGGAAGACTCAGAGTCCTGTTATGGCAGAAGATAGAGAGATAATGAATAATGTTCTTTATGCCTCTGCGATAGGCTCTATCATGTATGCCATGCTATGTACTAGACCAGATGTGTGCCATGCTGTAAGTTTGACTAGCAGGTACTAAAGTGATCCAGGAGTGGAACACTGGAAAGTTGTCAAGAATATCCTTAAGTATCTAAATAGAACTAAGGAAATGTTTCTCGTGTATGGAGGTGACCAAGAGCTTGTCGTAAGGAGTTATGTCGATGCTAGTTGGGACACAGATCCGGATGATTCTAAATCTCAGTCTGGATACGTGTTTATTCTGAATGGTGGCGATGTGAGTTGGAGGAGTTCCAAGCAGAGCGTGGTGGCGAAATCTTCAACAGAAGCGGAGTATGTTGCGGCCTCGTCGACAGCAAGTGAAGCAGTCTGGATGAAGGAGTTCCTCTCAGAGCTGAGAGTGGTTCCAAGTGCGTCAAGACCTCTGGCCCTGTACTGTGATAATACAGGTGCAATAGCTCTTGCCAAGGACCCGACTTCACACAAGAATACCAACCATATTAAGCGCCGCTATCACAATTTGCGTGAGAATGTCAAGGATGGTGACATAGAGATTTGCAAGGTGCATACGGATCTGAATGTGGCAGACCCGTTGACTAAACCTCTTCCACGAGGAAAACATGATCGACACCGAGAGGCCATGGGTGTTAGATTGCTACAAATGTAAACTAGATTATTGACTCTAGTGCAAGTGGGAGACTGTTGGAGATATGCCCAAGAGGCAATAATAAATGTTATTGATAATCATATTTCCCGTTCATGATAAATGTTTATTTCCATGCTAGAATTGTATTAAGCGGAAACAAATACATGTGTGGAAGATAAACGGTAAATTGTCCCTAGTCTTTCGTCTTATGACTAGTTCGTTTGATTAAGTGATGGTTAGATGTTTCCTAACCATGGATTTATGAATCACTTAATAAACGAAGTTTGTATCATGGGTGATGATATGATGGACAAGACTCAAATTAAATAGATGTCAAATATAGTTTCCTTAGACCATGAGATTATGTCATTCCCGCTTATCGAGGAGTAATTTGTGGACATCAAACGTCACTTCGTAACTGGGTGATTATAAAGGTGGCTTTCAGGTTCTCCGATGATAGGTTGTTGGGTGGCATGTTTCAAGACTGGGATTTGTTCGTCCAACAGTTGGATAGATATCTCTGGGCCCTCTCGGTAGTATAGCATCCAAACGCTTGCAAGCATATGACTAAGTGGTTAGTCATAAGGGATCCTATTCTATGGGAACGGGTAAAGAGAACTTGTCGGTAACGAGATTAATCAGATATGGAGATATCGGTGGATTGAATCTCGGACAAGTAAAATATCGTGAAACAAAAGGAATCGTATATGGATTAATTGAATTCCGGACATTGTGGTTCGACTGGTAAATTACTTCGTCGAATATGTAGGAATTAATATGGGCATCCCGGTCCCGCTATTAATATGACATATTCACGAACCCGCAGAGTCACACACTTAACGTTCGATGTAGTTAGGGTTCGAGATAAATGATGGTGAGAAAGAATATTGATTCGGAGTCCCGGATAGGATCCCGGACATCACGAGGAGTTCCGGAGTGGTCCGGAGAATAAGATTCATATAAGGAAAGTGGTTTCCGGAGGTTCGGGAATTTATCGGTAAAGTACCGGAAAGTTCTAGAAGGTTCTAGAGGGGTCTAGAAGTGGGGCCCATAGGAGTATGGGGCCCACATGAATTAAAGGGGTGGTGGACTGGCCTATGGGCCAGCCGCACCATGCCCTTGAGGGGCCCATGCGGCAGGGGCTTAAAGCCCAAGAGGGGAAGGGGGCCGGCCAGCAAACCCTAACCATAGGGCGGCTGGCTTGGGGGCCAAGCCTCCCCTGCCGCCGGCCCTAGGAGGGGATGGGGCGCGCCCCCCTTGGCCCCCTATATAAGGAGGGGTAGGGGAGGGGGTGCGGCACCCAAGGTCCACCCCATAGGTGCCCTAGCCGCACCACCCTCCAACCCTAGCCGCCGCCCCCTTCCTCCTCCTCTCTCCCCGACGGCCGCTTGGCGAAGCCCTGTCGGATGTCCACCATACACACCACGCCACCATCGTCGTGATGTTGATCTCGAGCCTCTCCACCACCTCTTGCGGGATCAAGAACGTGGAGTCTTCATCGAGCTGTACGTGTGGATCTCTCGGAGGCGTTGCTCGTGCGGCGCTTGGATAATACATCTCCTCGCGACTAGACGAGTCTACACTAGTAGGAAAAGGCTTATAGGTAGGAAGAGCTGCCATGGCGCACTGCCTACGTGGTGCGCCACGGCTAAGTATGCGTGGCGCACCGTCCGGGGCTGCGCCACTGACTCCAACTTAGCCGTGGCGCAGGTTTGTAAGACCTGCGCCACGGCTAAGATGGGCCCTGGCCGGCCGGCCTGCGCATACTTAGGCGTGGCGCAGAACAATTATGTGCGCCACGGGTAGCCCCGTAGCCGTGGCGCACCGTAGAAGCCTGCGCCACGGCTAAGTGTGGGACCAGGTGCACATTTGTGGCGGCAATTTTACCCTACTTAGCCGTGGCGCACTGTGCCCCCGTGCTCCATGGGTAAGTGTGGGTCCCACCTGCACCATTTCTGGCGCGAATTTTACCCCACTTAGCCGTGTCGCAGGGCATTATCGTGCGCCACGGCTAAGGAATAGTGGTGGCGCAGCCACACTATGTGCGCCACGGCTAAGCCTGGCTGCACTTTAACTTTTTGGCTGCACCACCTCTTTTCCTCTCCTCTTCCTCCTCCCCACCTCTCCATTCCAGATCTGCACGCCCCTTCCTCTCCCCACCTCATTTTCTTCTCTCTCTTCACATATTTTGCCACATAAATCTACTTATTTTCTTCATGTATATGTGAGGAAACATCTCCCACACCTCGTGCTCGATCTTCCTCCTCCGGGCGCTCTCTCTTTCGATGTCTTTATTGGAAGGTGAGTGTATGTGATGGATGAGAAGGCTTTGATGTGTGTGGTTCTATGTGATGGATGAGAAGGGTTTGTGATATGTTTGTGGTTGTTGTATGCATGTGTGATGGATGAATTGGTTGCATTGTGTGATGGATGAGGATGTGTGGTTGCGTTTGTTTGCATATGTGTATGCCATGATCGAAATGATTAGTTGTCGATGTTTTCGTCGAAATGTAGATTCATTTCCATTTCGGCGAATTTTCCGGCACTCCTAAAGACAAAATTAGCAAAGGTCATGCCAAATTTTTCCGTGAATATTTTGTTTCTAATATAATTCCTTTGCTCTATATGTAGAGAGGGGGCGACAATGGTCATCATGATGAGCGAAAGTATTGTTGCTAGATATTTGAAATATGCGACGACGGTGATGGTTAAAAACAACGACACCGGGATAAAGTGTTTATGTCGAACATGCAAACTCGGCACCGTGCTCGATCCCTTTTCCGGTACATTGCAGGAGCATCTGCTCAGAAAAGGTTTTATGGATGACTTCACTTACGAGGATGATGATGAGGACGTCCATGGAGGCGCGGCGGGAAATGATCAGGAAGACGAAGAGGCGCCTCCCGATTATGATGACGTAGAATACGTCGGGCATGATGATAATGAAGAGGAAGCCGACGTAGATGATGAAGAAGACGTTGAGCTGACGATGCTAACTTCAGTCGTGCGGGACCCTCATGTTCAAGAATTGCTACTCAGAAAGTCGAGCAACGCTGCTAGGGAGAAGGCTAAGCTGACGCAACTGGAGATAGACTCGAATACTCCGTTGTATGCGGGATGCGGGCCCGAGGATACCCGCTTGAAAGTAACACTACAGGCTCTGCGGATGAAGGCAAAACACAGATGGACAGACGCAAGCTTCGACGAGAACTTGAAATTTTGGCATGATCGTCTTCCCGAGGGGAACACGTGTCCTAGCAGTATCGAAGAGGCAAAAAAAATCGTGTGCCCTTTTGATTTACCGCACAACAAGTACCACGTCTGCATCAATGATTGCTTCATTTATCGGGAAAATGACGAGAAGAAGACCGCATGTCCAGTGTGCGGCGCTGCTCGATACAAGAAAGGGAAGAAGAAAGCTCCTCGAAAAGTGGTATGGTACCTTCCGATCATTCCTCGTCTGCAGCGGCTTTTCACAGACCCTGAGGAAGCAAAGTTAATGCGCTGGCACGCAGAAAAGAACAAGCCGGAAAATGATGACGAAAATGAAGAGGCGGATAAGATGCTGAGACACCCTTCAGATGCTAAGCAGTGGGAAGCGTTAGACTTTGAATACCCAACTTTTGGGAACGATCCAAGAAACGTCAGGTTGGGCGTGAGCACCGATGGGCTCAATCCATTTGGCAACCAGAGCATCACACATAGCACGTGGCCCGTGTTTGTATGGATATACAACCTACCCCCATGGTTGTGCATGAAGAGGAAGTACATTCACATGAGCATGCTAATCCAAGGGCCGAAACAACCAGGAAACGACATCAATCTGTATCTGCAGCTCTTGAGAGATGAGCTACACAAGATATGGAATGTAGGGGTCAGCACATGGGACGCCGTCGCGGAAGATTACTTCCCTATGAGAGCCGCGTTGATCACGACGGTGCAAGACTATCTCGGTTACGGATATATCGCAGGCCAGGTGGTCCACGGACACTGTGCATGCGTTAGGTGCATGGACGATACAACATATATGCAGCTAGAGAAAGATCCCAGGTCTTCAAAAACAGTGTTCACGGGACATCGAAGGTGGCTTCGCAAGGACGACCCGTGGAGAAACCGCAAAGAGCTGTTCGATGGTACCGTTGAGATTCGAAGAGCCCCACGTAAGAGGAGCGGCGAAGAAATCGACATGCTGTTGACAAGCTGGGATGAGTGCCCTCCGCCGGGGAAGAAGCAAAAGGCTCCGCCACCACTGCTGAAGGTATGGAAAACAAGGTCTGTTTTCTGGGACTTGCCATATTGGAAGATCCTCGAAACACCTCATAGCCTTGATGTCATGCATATCACGAAGAACGTATGCGAGAGTCTGCTTGGCACCCTTCTCAACATGCCTGAGAGGACTAAAGATGGGCCGAAAGCAAGAAGCGACCTGAGATCATTGGGTATCAGGAAAGATCTCCATGGAGGACGCCCTGACGATGATAATGATCTGTCCGAGGAGGAGGAGATGGAAGGTCGTCGGAAGGGAAAAAAGGCGAAACAGAATGACTATTACTGCCCTCCTTCGTGCTTCACTCTAAGCCAGAAGGAGATCGAACAGTTTATCAAGTGCCTTCTCGGAGTGAAATTTCCTTCCGGTTACGCGGGAAAGATAAGCAGATATCTGGACGCAGTAAAACAAAAGTTCAGCGGGATGAAGTCTCATGACTGTCACGTGCTGATGACACAGATACTTCCGGTTGCACTCCGAGGGATAATGGACCCACACGTCCGTCAAACGCTATTTGGCCTATGCAACTTTTTCGACGTCATCTCTCGAAAGTCGATCAGCATGAAGAAAGTCGTAAGGCTACAGGAAGAGATCATTGTGATACTAAATGAGCTTGAGATTTACTTCCCTCCTGCATTCTTCGACGTTATGGTGCATTTGCTGATCCATGTCGTCGATGATATCATACAGCTCGGGCCGATGTTCCTGCACAGCATGATGTCGTTCGAAAGAATGAATGGTGTCATCAAAGGATACGTTCGTAACAGGGTCAGTCCAGATGGAAGCATCGTCCAGGGCTATCTCACCGAAGAGTGCATCTCTTTCTGCACGAATTTTCTAGACGTCGAGAACCCTGTTGGTCTGCCCGAAAACAAGCACCTTGGCAGGCTCGATGGAGCAGGTCACAAAACAGGCAGGAGGGAACTGCATGTGGACGACTCTGGCCGACGCGCCGACTTTGACAGTGCAAACTTTGTAGCGCTACAACACATACAAGTGGTCGATCCTTGGTTGGAAAAGCACAAAAGCTTCATTGAGAAGAAGTACAGTGACAATGGCCAGCATCGAACGGACGTCGAAATAATCAAAGAGCACAACGCCACTTTCACGCGTTGGTTCAAGCGCCACCTTCTAGATAATCCTCCGTCAACGGATTCTGCGGAAGGAAAACTCATATTCCTCTTGTCACAGGGCCCCGCGCCCAACCTGATGACATATCAAGCATACGATATCAACGGTTACACGTTCTACACGGAGGAAAAAGACAAGAATAGCGAATATCAGAACTCAGGGGTAACGATGGAATCCTTCACCGGTGACATCAAAGAAAGGTACTACGGAAGGATCGAGGAGATCTGGGAGCTGGACTACTCTGGAGACAAGGTGCCGATGTTCCGTGTCAGATGGGCTAAGAGCGTCAGTCAAAAAAAAGAAGACGGATATTTCACCACCATGTCTATACCCGAACCCTCCAAGTCTACTGCTACCGCGAGCGTCATAGCGAAAACTGAACCATGGGTATTGGCCAGCCAACTTGACCAATGCTTCTTCATAACCGACCCGACAATTCCTAGCCTGTGTTGTCATGAGAAGAGGAAAAAGGAGCATCATCGGAATGGATGGAGTCGCCAACGAGGAAGATTTCGACCAGTACGGCGACCCGAAGATGGAAGATGATGACGACGATGAAGAAACATACACCACAAGAAGAAGCAGGACAACACTACCCAAGTCAGGTGGTCTTCCGTTCGCAAGAAGAAGTCGAGATGTCCCGGGGCTAAATTATTAGACCGCCACCAAGAAGGGAAAGAAGATTGTGAAATGCTAGCTATAGCTGGTGTGGGAATTTGTAATCCTAATATCATCGGAATTTGTACCCTAGAATTTTTGTAATCGTAATATCATCGGAATATTAGATATCCTAATATTAAGTATTTTTAATATTTGAAATGTGTCTGGAAATTAAATTGAAATGTGATATGTAATACTAATATTTAAATGTGTGTCTTAAATGAAATGCAATGAAAAATGAAAATGCAATGATAAGAAATATTATAAATGAAATGCAATGAGAAGAAAAATTATAAATGAAATGCAATGAGAAGAAATATTATAAATGTGATGTGTAATACTAATTAATATTTAGGAGTATAAATGAAATTATGAATGAAATGCAATGAGAAGAAATATTATAAATTAAATGAAATGCAATTGTAATAAGTATTGGATGAAATGCAAAAAAATATATAAAAAAACTAGTTACCGTGGCGCAGGGAAGCCGTCCTGCGCCACGCATAACTTACCCATGCCGCACCCATATTTCCCTGCGCCACGGCTATTCTACTTACCCGTGCCGCAGGGATGCTATCGTGCGCCACGGGTAAGTTGACCTAGATCTAAAAATCGCGCGCGCGAACCGTTCCCCACTACACTTGACTCTCTCTGCGCCGGTCGTTCCCCTCCTCTCCGTCTTCGTTGCCGTCGATCGCCGCCGCATCGAGCCTACTCCTCGGCCGTGCCCGAGCCGTGGCTGCCGCCGCCTCCCCTCCCTGACGCCCTCCTCCTCGGCCGTGCCCGAGCCGTGGTCGCCGCCGCCTCCCCTCCCGGCCGCTGCCTCCTCCTCGGTCGTGCCCGAGCCGCCGCCGCCTCCCCTCCCGGCCGCTTCCTCCTCCTCTCCCGTGCCCCCTCCAGAGCCGCCCTCCTCCCCGGCCGAGCCCCCTACTCCCCGCCAGAGCCGCCCTCCTCCCCGGCCGAGCCCCCTACTCCCCCAGGTTTGGCATCGACCTCCACACTCCCTCCCTTTCTCTTCTTCTTTTACTGCAAAAATCAGTTAGTGTTAGTGAATTGCTGCTGATGGTTAGGGTTAATTAGACAGAAATGGTTAGGGTTAGTTAGTGAATTGTTGCTTGCTGCTGATGGTTAGGGTTAGTTAGTGAATTGCTGCTGATGGTTAGGGTTAATTAGACAGAAATGGTTAGGGTTAGTTAGTGAATTGCTTGCTTGCTGCTGATGGTTAGGGTTAGTTAGTGAATTGCTTGTGTTTTAAAATATGGTCAGAGAGCACTTTAAGCATTTATCCTAATTTTTGTGAACAAAATTTTGGACTGAATCCAATTAGGTTAGCTTCTAATACTAACAGAGAACCTAAATATAGTTTTGCTTGAATTTTGGAGCAAGAGAACAGTCTAGGTTTAATAAACACTAAGAATACTGATTTCTGCCTAGAATAATGTTTAAAGAATTTAAATGTCCCTTTATAAAAATGTTGTTAGTGATTGTTGTGGATTGTTTTGGTACTGTAGCACACTTTATAATGTTGCTTTTAATATGTTAGTATTGTTAGTGCTTAAGTGCAACTAAAATGGAGTTAAAATTAAAATGCTATTTGTTGCTTGTTAAAGTACAAACCTTGCTTAATCATGCTTCTGTGTTTAAAAAGTGAAGAAGAGTTAAAATGACCTCTTTTAACTAAAATTGTAGCTACTGATTGTCTAAGAATTGTGAATAATAGGGGAACAATGCAAAATCAGTTAGGGTTAGTATTGCTTGCTATTAGTATTAATGCAATGCTTGCTGTTAGTATCTAATTGAGTTTTCCCTGTTGCTTGCAGGTTGTGGTGGTGGTTTTGCTTGCTCCTGGTAGGGGTGCTGCTGTTGCTTGCTGCTGGTGAATTTGAAGCAAGGTAGGATGCATGTGATGGAATCCAGAGTTGTGTGCCGGTTTATTTTGGTTCAATGTTATACTACCGGAGTTGTGTGCCGGTTTATATGTGTGATGAATGTTTCTATATTGCCGGAGTTGTGTGCCGGTTCGTCTGTGATGAATATATGTTTATATGTGTGATGAATGTTTGTATCTTGCCGGAGTTGTGTGCCGGTTTTTATTGTTGTAAATTTGCAGGGATTTTATATGAGTGCCGATGTTTTGCCGAAATGTCGATTCATTTCCGTTTCGGCAAATTTCCGACACTCCTATGGCCAAAAATTAGCAAAGGTCATGCCGATTTTTTCCGTGAAAAATTCGGCATGACCTTTGCTAATTTTTGGCACTAGGAGTGCCGCCGGAAATTTGCCGGAACGGAAATGATTCGACATTTCGATAATACATCGGCATATATTTTTTGTTTCTTTTAACTAACACGTTCCATTTTGTTGTCAAACGCAGAACACATGGCTAACAAAGATGAGGCCGGAGCTTCTCGGCAGTTAAGCGTGGAAGAAGCAGCCAGAGAGAACAACGCGGACTTCTGGAGCTTCTACAATGAGCCGACAGGGGATGTTGCCCAGGACGCTCATGTTGCCGAGGATGACCATGACGAGGCCGTCGATAATAGTGGCGCCGAGGATGGTGACGAGGGCGCCAATAATAGTGGCGCCGGGGATGGCAACGAGACCACCACTAGTGGCGCCGGGGATGGCAACGAGACCACGGATGGCGGAGAACGCACAGATGGTAGCCAAGCCAAAAAGGCTAGGAAAGAGAGGAGCAAGAACAAGGTCCGGGCCTTGAGGCAAGCGATCACCGAAGTGTCCCTCGGTGGGGCGCCTATAGAGCCTAGAGGCATCGCCGGAGGGTATGGCCTCAAAGTGGCATGCATCCTTCGAGATGTCGTCCCGGTCTATGAGGATAACATAAGGGATGCTAATAAAGAGGGTTTGCGCCTCCGCCTCATCAAGAGGCTGCACGAACGGTATGAGTTCCCGCCGGCCTACAGGGCCGATGAAGACGGTAACCATGATATGAAAAAACTCAATGCCGTCAACAACTTTGCCCTCTCGAAGATGAGCAAGGCCTTGTCCAGCTGGAGAACTAGGGTCAAAAAATTGATCAAAGACAAAAAAAGTGCCGATGAGATCTGGAACAAGGAGCGGGTCAACGAAGAAGACCTTAGGATTTCCAGGGCAGGCTCGGGCTACCTTCCGTCGATGCAATGAGTGAATGGGGGAAGTGGATGAACTCGAAGAATGTAGGTCACCACCATCTCGGAAGTGGTGGTTATTTCGCGGCAGAGCCCAAATGGGAGAAGCAGGACGCTGAATGGGAAGCTAAGGCATAGAGAACCCCTTCGCCAAAATTAAACACAAGCAGACTAGAAACTTTGTCAGGGCTCGGTTCACGGAGGACCCGGTTACCAAGGAACTTACGACGGATCCCGCAGTCGTGAAGTTCAAAAGGCTCTGGAGGAAGTGGAAAAGTCTAGAGCCACGGAAGAAAGCTCCTCCCAGAGTTCGACGAAGCCCGTGTGGGACACTCCATTCAACGCGGCGTTGAACAAGGTCAAGGGCCGGGATCTGGATGCGCCACCGTCAGGTGGCCGTGTGGTCGGCCATGGCAAGTTCCTATGGTGTGACTATTATGCCGAGGACAAGGACACACGAAAGGAGAGGAAGAAGCGCAAGCAGGAGGATATAGTCAACGAACTAGTGGCCAAGGCGCTAGCCGGTTTCCTTCCTTCCATCGTGACCTCGGTAACGGATTGGATCGACGGAGGTCGACAAGGGCCGTGTCTAGTGCCCAATACCGCGTCGGCGGCTTCGTCCGCGAACACCGCGCCGCCACCTCCACCTGTCCAGGATACTCCACCGGTCCTCACCACGTCGTCGCCTGCTCCGGAGAATTCGCCGGCCGGCACCGCGGCAAGCGGCGCCCACTCCGACTCCTTGTCTCAAGCTGTCGGCGGTGTCTCAACAATGGCCGAGCTCGACGCCCTCATGGTATCTAAGCGTCGTACGCTCAGCGCATATTACTTCATCCATTTTTCCTTTGCCTTGCATATCTAACGCCGTACATGCATGTTCTTCGCAGGGCGACACTGGATGCACTCTCCTACACCATGTGAATGGAGAGTTGAAGGATGTTGCTAGGGCTACCATCGTTGCGCCTAAAAATCGCATGCACCACAACAGGCCGATACCAAATGGCTTCTTCAAGGTCTCACTGATTAGGGTGTTCGCGGGCTACGATGAGGTGGATCCTCCTGTTCAACCCGTGGGAGCCGAGGACCACCTGCTCCTCCGTGAATGCATCCCCTGGCCCATGATGTGGCCGAAAACCCAGATCCGTATTAGCCCGGACACTCCACACACAACACCGGAAGTCGGGTTGGGGCAAAACCCTGTCAAGGCCAGCGCACCAGCACCACCACAACTGAAAGAGCCTGCGGCACGGGAAGATGACATCTTCGATGACTGCTACATCGATGATGACCGCTGCGAAGACGGAGGATTCATGGCTCCTCTTGATGAACCGTCAAGTGCTCCGCACACTCACGAGCCCAGTCAACCAGATAAAGCCGCGTGCACGAAGCGTCTGTTCGATTCTCAAGAGACGCCTCCAGCCGACGACTTCACGCAGAAAGAAGCATCACAAGCTATCCTGAGCCCCAACACACTACTTGGAACCTGTCGTGAAGCGCTAGCGGCCGGAGGAGGCATCCCTTCAAAGCCTAAGAAGGCGCAGAAAAGAACTAGGAAGAGCGACTATGCATCCGGCAGCCAGCCCGCTATGCCTCCAAAGCCGCAGCAGGGTGCCCATGGCTCGAGCAGCCAGCCTCCCATGCCTCCGAAACCGATCCGGTTTAAGGACGGGCCAGGACCCAGCAAAGATGTTATGCAGCAAATACATATTGCGGGTCGACCGATGGTACCGCGTGATGTGCTCAGCCTCATGAGTGGGGATATGCAGATGCTGCATGAGCGTGTTCTGACACGAGAGCTGGATCTTCTTAAAATGAAAGATCCAACACACCCACACCCGCTTTTCACTGCCAAGGTGCCAGAGGGAGTTGATGGCTTTTGCATACAAGAGCCGGCTGATTTGCTGTTCCTACGGTTTGATGACATCTTCAAGATGTTTAACTTGAGGCGGCTCCATCCTCACTTAGTCCGCTTATTCTGTCTCAGTACGGCCCACCAAGTCCAAAAAGAGAAGATCGGGGGCGTCGCAATAGTGGACCCCTACTACATGATCGAGACCAACTTCATAAGCCATCAAGGCTGGCAATTTATGTCAAAACACCTCGAAGAAATCATGGTGGAGAATAAGTGGAAGGATTACATTCTCTTGCCCTACTATCCCGAGTAAGTAGTCATTCTCTACTCTGTCTAAATTAGTTTTGTATCATTGTTTTTCTAACACTCTGTCTAAATTGTTGTTTTGCCCAGAGACAAGTATTGCGTCCTGCTCGTTCTTTGCCCGACTTATTCCCTAGTCACATATTTGGACTCGGGTAGGGAGCACAAACCGAAAGACTACACCAACCTCAAGAAGGCTTTGGATAATGCTCTAGTTGGCTTCAGTATGAGGGGAGGCGTCTTCAAAAGGAAGAGAAAGGTAAAAAGAGGTGTTGTCTCATTCCACCATATTGTCAACTTTGCTTGCGTCACGCAACCAAAGAACAGCGAGAGGGATGCCTACTACGCCATCCACCAGATCCGTGCCTTCGTACGGGATGCAGAGCAACTCAAGTTGTTACAACGCTGGGCTGAGAACTTGGCGACGATCCAAGATCTTGATCTCCGACAAGAATTCTATCGCATCCAGGAGACGTTCGCGCGGATCATACTACACGATGTCTGCACCGTTGGAGGCAAGTTCTACTACGACGACGCTCCACTAGATAATGCGGAGGTGGAACAACGTTTAAAGGCACAAGGCGACATCCGGCCCTTCACGAAAGACGGCGTCCGCCCCTTCCCGGCCCCGAAGACCGTCGACGCCTAGCTATCTTATGCTTGTCTTAGGTTATGTTCAAACAATGGATGGAACACGTGTTTTAATTAAACATTCTTTAGTTTGTAATGTGATGTTCGAACTCGCTACTCGATTCCGCTCGATGTATATATATGATGATCCGTGATATATTTTCAGTTATAATGCATGTGTGATCTATGTATTTTGTATATTGTTCTGCAATCTGTATTAACATCTGTATTAACAACTGTATAAATACATGTATAAATACTGTATTTTCTGTATATAAAAAATACATAAAAACTTAGCTGTGGCGCATGACAGAAGATAGCCGTGGCGCACCCTAGCCGTGGCGTACGAGTAAGAGGTGCGCCACGGGTACTTCCCCTTAGCCGTGGCGCAAGATAGACATGTGCGCCATGGGCAATACTCGTGGCGCACATCTGTGCCTACGTCACGGGTAAGTGTGGTTACCCGTGGCGTGGCAATCCGTGGCGCAGGCCCCTGCGCCACGGGTAGCCTTATTTGGTGCGCCACGGGTAGCCTTTTCCCTACTAGTGCTAGTTGCGGGGATCGACTAGCCAACACCTGCCTCGACAAAACACTCACGGTTTTCTTCGAGGGTGAGATTCGATCTCCTTCTTACTACCAACCTCTCGTAGATCGGATCTAGATGTTGGGTTTATTCCGCTATCTTTGCGTAGGAATTTTTTTTGTTTTCTATGTTGCGACCTTTCTGGTCCTTCATTTTGTGATGCCCAACTACTCCTGTAGTAGATTAGTGTCCCTAGGTTTTGAGTGATCGAGCTGTTGTATGTAATCTGGACCGGGCTCCGGGAGAGCATGCATGCATCGATCAGGTTCAGCTGCCAGCCGCCCACTCCATTTCTCTCTCTCCCATGCTTGATGAGTATAGCCACCACGTTTCATTAAGTCGGTTCCAAACCTTCGCTCCTCGTATAGACCGTAGACGAGCCAGCACGACGTTTTGTGTGCGACGCGGCACGCATGCCATTGCCAACCGTATCCGATTCAATTTTGTTTGCCGGTTCAGAACCGGCACGACTGCCCAGACACCCTGATCGCGAGCGACGAGCAGCAGCGAACGAACACATTCAGGACAACGACCTGACCGGGACAAGCGGGTTACAACCTTCATGTTATGTGTCTCTTTGCTTGATCGATTTGGCAATATATTGGGTACGGTGGCCTTGTCATGGGCAACATGCATCATGCTAGGTGGGTATATATGTCGTCGAGCTCCAAAGTAGCGGCCTTCTGTCTGTGTTTTTTATCGAGGGAATCATATGTTTCCTTGAGTCTTAGAGGTGCTAATTCTTGTTTTCATCCTTTTTTACAATATCGTATATTGTTGTTTCTAGCTAGATGAGGTAGGGGGCACCCCCCCCCCCCCCCCCCCCCACACACACACACACCCACCAACCACCCCCGTCACTTTATGTCTTCAAATTTAAAGGCCTCTAGCTCGCGTAGACATGCAAGACATCATGTGGAAAATCTATGCTTCCAGTGGCAGGCTAACCATATTAGCATTTTTCCTGAATAGACGAGAGCACAAGCATGGAGGCCGTAGTTTCGGGGTCTAGCACAGTCGCCAACGTGAGCACTCTGTAAGACACTGTCAGTGCTCACGCACGGAATAGACTTTGCGAAAGAAGAAACGGCTGTAACTTTTGTTTGGCCCAAACGCATCCTGATCCGGATCGAATCCTCCATCAGCGTCGCCGCCCCTCATCGTACCATCGGCGTATCTCCCCATCCCGTACCAGCGCACCACTTCGATCCGTCGGCGCCGGCTTCTCCCACTGCCGTCATCCTCCCCCGTGCGCACCGCCCTACCGGTGGTCGTCGCTGAGCTCGAAAGCACCCCCATGGAGGCCCGTTCTGCAGCACCGACCTCCACAAGATCCTGCTGGTGCTCGCCTGTCCGAGACGATGCCGTCGGTGTCGACCCCGAGCTGCTTCCAGCATCTTCCCAGAGCTGCTGCTCTGTCGTCGCCCTCAACTCCGAAACCATAGAAAGGCTCCAGCTCTTCCTGCCTAATGTATGCCCGGGCTGGTGATTCTGGACAAACCATGCCAACACCAGATCGATCCCCCCTATTCTCCATCTGCAGCGTCAGTGGGTTATGTTGGTACCGTCTTCATTAGGCTTCACATTGCCCTGTGACTGAAACTAAACTTTAGCTCAGCTCACAACACAAGACTAGACATTCTGTTTTTTTTTTCAGAATGCTGGAAAAGTGACGGTGCATTAAAAACACAACGTCACTGGGGGAAAGGGGTGTAGGATACCTTTGAGACGGCGGCCTGGTCGGTGAAGCAGGTTACAAGTCCATCTGTTGTGTCTCTTCTCTTGATAGATTTGGCAATATATTGGGCACGGTGGTGTTGACATGAGAAACATACATCATGCTAGGTGAGTATGTCGTCTGAGTTCCAAAGCAGCGGCCTTATGTCCGAGTTTTGGATCTCGAGAATCATAGGTCGGTTCCCCCTCCTCCGTTCAGCCTCACGGGTGTTGGGCGGGGTGGGGAACCCGATCTATGAGTGGATTTTTTAATAAAAGTAGTGTTTCCAATAGATTGTATTAGGGTATTGTAGATGTCTTCTCTTTTACCTCTGCGTCAATGGAGATGGCATCGTTTTCAATAAGTTATCTCCGACCTTTCGTTCGACGACGAGATCTCGTTCCCGACGTTAATGGTGGTGTTGGAAAATTAAATTTGTCTAGGTATGGTATTTCAGATCTTGCATCGTCAGATCGGTTTTGGATTTTTTTTTCCGCATCGTTGCCGCGAGGAGGACTTCCTCGCAATATTTATCCCGGCTGCTACGTACATGACAATGGTGATTCGTGCTCTCGGCTCTCCAGTTGATTTTCCCTGAAATCTGGTGTTGGTTGCGCGGTGCGCATAGCGGCTCAAAATTAAAATACGCGATAACCCTCGCTGATATTTACGGTTCTGTGGTTTGATATCAATGTCACTTTTTCTAAAGTTGTCTTCAGAAAAAAGTACAAGATTGTGTCATGAAA
Source organism: Puccinellia tenuiflora (assembly GCA_012064385.1). Taxonomy (NCBI): domain Eukaryota; kingdom Viridiplantae; phylum Streptophyta; class Magnoliopsida; order Poales; family Poaceae; genus Puccinellia; species Puccinellia tenuiflora. The sequence continues at coordinate 507,301 of QRDG01000501.1, read as the reverse complement.
AAGAAAGAGCTAGCTGTATACGGCGACCGCACGCATTTTTTTCCTTTCAGCCTATACGCTTGCTAAATGTAGTAGCTATGTTTATAGTAACAAGGTAGGATATAGTCAGCCGCTCACTTGCTCAGACGCGATCATGCATTCTTGTTCTGCAACCTATCCTCGCCTGAATCTTCTGGCTTCTGTTGAGCGGCGTGCAATGCAAGGTGTTGAGAAGTTCATATATGTCACATTGGCTTGAGTGAGCTCGCCGCCGTGGGACACCGGAGCGATCCCGATGTTATTCTTCGTCGGGAAATGGCAGCTCCTCGTCGATTACAACAGTTTGCGGTGGAAGTGGAACACCGGCCTGATCGTGATCGGCGTGGCAGCAGTCTGAAACCAAATCTAATGGACCCTTTTGTCAGTGTTAATGTCAGTGCGGATCCTCGATCTGTTGATGGAGCTCCTGTAAACAACACCTGGACTCCGGCCGGGTGGGAGAGCATCAGCTGCCGCGTGTGTCTATCCAGAACCGTCGCGTGTCGTCGGCGTGTGGCCATCACTACTCAGTCAGTTGCCAACCACTCCAATTCCCTGAATGGTTGGTTCCGCTCTCTCGCCCGTCGACTTGCGTGTCCAGCAGATTCAGTTATGTTTTGCCGGTTCAGAACCGGCAGAGGCAGTGCCGACTGCCCAGGTTCAAAACCAAGTTTCACCTGCTGCACGGCCACCTGCCCAGCGGATTTTTTTCTTGTGTGTTTATTTGTTTGGAAACTCTGCTCTACTTCTACTACTACTCAGCAATCAGCATGCATGTTCTTCTGCTGAAATTTCACGATGAGGGCATCTAGTCCCGTGACTGTGTAAACATCAAGATAAATGGGCCCACTTGCAGGAATACACTTTTTTTATTTTGGAAATGAACAGATACAGCATTCTTTAAAAAAATAGTAGGCTCCAAATGATGTTGAATGATCTTGTGTTACCGTGTAATAATGCCCGGATAATCAAGTTCGTGAAAAGTTGGCAAAATATCTAAAAACCTGTATTCAAGTGGAATTGTTTAATATGCATGTTGAAGAGGAAAATTTTTGGGATCAAAGAGCTCATGCTAGGTGGCTGTTACATGGGGATTTTACCACATTCTATTTTCATAGGATTGCTAATCATAGAAAAAGGAAGAATACTGTGCATTCTTTAGATAACAATGGGATTTTAGTTGAAGGAACAGAAAATTTGCTTAAACATGCTACGACATACTAAAAAGGACTTTTTGGGCCAGCAGACCTTTGGGGAAGACAATGAATTCCTATCTGATAGTGAAACTGTTGATTTAACAAGACCTTTTACTTCTGAGGAAGTGGAGGCAGCCTTGTTTTCTATGGATGTGAATAGGACACCGGGACATGGCAATATACCCACTGAATTCTATCGGCGGCACAGTTGGAGTGTTGTGAAAACAGATACTATCATTATGAATCTTTATTGATAAATTTCATGAAGGGGTCCTGGATGTGCACCGTCTCACTTATGCCACCATTACTTTGATGCATAAACTTGCTGATGCTAATAAAATCCAACAGTTTAGTACCATTTGTTTGTTACGTTGTATTTACAAGCTTATTAAAAAAAACTTTGACGCTAAGGCTTGAACCTTATGCTGCTAAACTTTTTAGCGCGCAACAAAATGCTTTTATTTAAGTCCAAAAATATTATGGATGGAATTTTTTCTTTGCATGAAACCATGCATCATGTGCATATTAAAAAGCAAGTGGTTGTTGTGTTGAAGCTCGATTTTGAAAACAAAAAAAAGCGTACGATATAATGAATTGGGATTTTCTCCTCGGTTGTCATAAGGTGAGGGGTTTTAGTGAGACTTGGTTCTTTTGTATCAAGAAACAATTGTACAATAGTACGGTTAATGTGAGCGATACCAAGCAATTCCATTGCATGCTGAGGGTGGCCGGCTGGCCGCGGCATGGCTTCAGTAGCAAACCAAGCTAATGGGCCCTTTTGTCAGGCCCAACTAGATTAGGGTCCCTAGATTTTGAGTGAGTGATCGAGCTCTTGTATATACTCTCGACCGGGCGACCGGCTATCTCCGGGAGAGCGTGCATCAGGTTCAGCTGCCGCGCGCGCCCAGCCAACCACTCCATTTCCCTCCCATGCTTGATGAATTTTTTTTGTTGTGTAGAATTAATGGTATCGACACCACACGTGGACGTTTCATTAGGGCATGTACAGTGATGTCGCGTTCTGTAGACGATGCCAGCTAATATATTTTGACAGTTAGAGGAAAGAGAAGGGGCTCCAAATGATGTTGAATGATCTAGTGTTACCGTGTAATAATGCCCGGATACTCAAGTTCGTGAACAGTTGGCAAAATATCTAAAAACCTGTATTCAAGTGGAATTGTTTAATATGCATGTTGAAGAGGAAAAATTTTGGGATCAAAGAGCTCATGCTAGGTGGCTGTTACATGGGGATTTTACCACATCTTATTTCCATAGGATTGTTAATGGTAGAAAAAGGAAGAATATTGTGCATTCTTATAGATGAAAATAGGATTTTAGTTGAAGGAACAAAAAATTTGCTTAATAATGCTACGGCATACTACAAAGGAATAATTTTTGGGCCAGCTCATGGGAATATCTTAAAGATTTCTCCTGACCTTTGGGGGACAATGAATTCCTATCTGACAGTCAAAATGCTGATTTGACAAGACCTTTTACTTCGGAGGAATTTTTTTTGGAGCAACCGGTAGGAGCACTGCCTTTTCATATCTCTACTCCTATAAAAACCACAGTTGGTGATGATGGTGTGCCTGCCATCTTTCAGCTAGAATCGTTCGATTTATATCTAACGGACCGGAACACCCATGTTACACATTTGTAGATAACCCCTTGTGTTCCTATCTCTCTCCCAACTTCATCCAACCACCTGAAAATAGGGAAAAAGTCCACAAAAAAAAGGGAAAAGCCGCCGTGAGAATCAAAAGACCACCCGCCGACAGCGTTGGGAAAGATATGGCGTGGTGGCCGCCGCCGGTGGGTGGCGTCCTCCCCCGGAGCGTCTCGATGCCTCCCTCAGCTAGATTTAAAATCCTTGTAAGGGTGAAAATAAATAATGACCGTGGCAATGCACGGGCATTCAACTAGTAGATAGAAAGAGAACCAACCACACTGTACATGGAACACACAGTTTTCCTTTCAGCCTACGGTTGCTAAATCCAGAGTCTCCGTAGTAGCTAGGTTTATAATAATAAGGTACCAGTGTATTTCGGAACGGATGGAGTAGGATACAGTCCGCCGCTCACTTGCTCAAACGCTAGTGTATTATATGCATACATTCTTGCATCTCTTTGTACTGCAACCTATATATCCTCGTCTGAATATCCTATCTTGTGTTGCGGTGGAAACACTGGTTGTGAAGTGCGACGAAAACGGAAAAAATGGATAGTGGTGACCGTTATCTCATTCAGTTTTGTTTTGCCGGGGCAGAACCGGCAATGCAGATGCCGTGCCGACTGTCCAGACAGATGCTGAACCGCGCGCGTCCCCTGATCGCGACCAGCAGCGAACGCACGGGGAAGGAAAAGGAAATCCCGCGCGCATGCCGCCGTGCACAAGCGACGCGCTGCCACCGGAGTGGGACCAACCAAGCAGGTCACGCCGCACGAGTGCTTCATGTCGACCGTCGCGTGCCGTCCGAATTCCCGAGACTGCCCCTGCCCGCCGTAAGCAAATGCTTTTTTTTTTCTTTATTATTAGGACGCCGTAAGCAAATGCTGGTTTTGCTGGGCAGGCACACATGACACATGTGTTTGTTCACGCTCGAAAACCAAGTTTCACCTGCTGCGGGGCGGTCACCCGTCCCGTGACTGTGTCCACATCAAGATAAAATGGCCCACTTGCAGAAATACACTTATTTTTATTTGAAAATGTCTATAGATGTTTATTTAGATTTTAGAGCGTTCTTTAGAAAAAATTGATCTTGTGTTACGTGTAATAATGCTAAACACCTGGCAAAATATTCATTTGCAAGTTAATCCTAGTTTTTATCATTTGTCCATGCATGTGTTTCTTGTAAGTTACACAATATTGCGTTATGTTGTCCGGCAACATTATGGACCTGATGCAGCATGTGCATGATGTGTCTCTCCCTTCTCCGGGCATGAAGAGAGACCTAGGCGGCGCTTTAGCACGCTTAGGCACTAAGCAATGAACAAACGCATATCCTTGGGTATAAGCGGAAGTCTAAACGGGGCAACTAAGAAATTGTCTTCTTCAGCAAAAAAAAATCATATTGCACCGACGAGTTAGATGGGGTATATTCCATTTCCCGTTCTTGGTAATTTACTCATTTACACGCTCAAATATAATAACCAAAATACACACCTCACTGTAAAAAAAAATGCACGCCTAGGGCGCTTCAGCATTGCCTAGGGCACTAGGTGAATGTTAACCGCCTCGCCTACACCTAGCGCATTTTCCAACCACTGTCACCTTGTGATAACTTTTGAGAGATTTTGTCCGTCGTGCCACTCGACTACAAGAACTCATGTCAATTTGTGACCACTTTCTTAGTATTTTCCCAAAAATTATCGCCCGAGCACCCGACTTCCATATCTACTTCCAATGTAAAACAAGAGACATGAACACTTTATCAGATTTGGACATTTAAATTCGAAATAATTTGGTATTTGGGGGCCGGGGGTAAATTTGTTTGCCGAGGGGCTCGGGAAACATGTTTACCGGGAGATAACCCAATTTATCGCCCGGCAACCCAAACCCTGCATGTAAGAAACTCGTCCCCATATTTCCAGGGGATCTCTCATGGACTCGATGCAGTTGAGGTGCCCAAAATCAGACTCCCGAGAGACGACTGTGACGATTTTTTCGTGGCATTATGAAAAATCTGGAAATTTCGTAGCCCGGAGTTCTTGCAAACTAGCTCTAAATGAAAAGACAGCTAGCAACGCAAGCAATAGCTCATGCACAAATGGCGATCGCATGTTATGGAAAAACATTTGGAAAGCCAATGTTCCACCAAAGGTTAGTCTTTATGTGGATACTAGCTACTGACTCACTGACGATACAAGAAAATCATAGTAAACAAATTCCAAAACAAGTCCCAATATATCATATATGTGGCATGGACTATGAAAATAGATATCACATGGTCATGAATTGTACACCAGCAAGAGCCCTTCTAGAGAGATGAGGAAATATTGGTCACTGCCACATGACTACACCATGAGATATACAGACAGGGATTGGGTACCTGTATGGCTACAAAATCTAAATTAGGATATGAAAGCAAAAAAGTGATGTTTATGTGGTGTAGAACCTGGTACCACCGTAAAGGGGATGCAAGCTATTCACACTCAGCAATGTTTGTGAAAAACTACTATGAATCAATGCAGTGTATAAAGAATGGGAATGCTGATATAGACAGGAAATGGTAGAAACCTGCTGTGTCCATTGGTGAAGTTAAGGCAAAATAGCAATCATAGAACAAGGCCACTATGTGGAAGAAACCTAGTTTAGGATTGACAAAAGTAAATGTAGATGCCAGCTTTGTAGATAATCTCAAGTCAGGGTCTGGGGGAGCCGTCCCCAGAAACCATGATGGAAAGGTTGTCTCCTCAGCTTGGAAAAAAAATCAAGCATTGCTAATCGGCCCAGATCGGCGAAGCGATCTCATGCTACGAAGGACTAAATCTTGCCATCAAGGATCCCCGCAACCAGGTAACCGTCGAAACTGATTGCACGTCTCTCCTACAAGCTTTTGATCCGGGAGGTGATGACCGTTCAGATAACAGAGTTATGACACATGACTTCTATCGCCTGATTCCACAAGGAAAAATTGTGAAGATAGAGTATAGAAACAGAGAAGCTAATCTCCTTGGCCATGAGATTGCAAAGTTTGTCCGTAGAGAGTTGTGTAATGGGGGTGCTGCACGGCCAAGTTCCGAACTGTTTGTCGGATCTGCCTATTCGTTAGACTTAAAAAAAAAAAGTGGTGCGTAAGAGGGAAAGTGACGGCGACGTAGTAAAAGCACGGTGAAGCGACAACGACGAGCGTTGAAAGGTGCCGCGTAGGAGAGGGACTGAACGAGACCTTGTGGTTTAGCGGGGATATTTAGCTCGACTTTCAAGTGTGGTCCGTATATAGTAAATTGATCGGAGAGAAATCTCTAGTCCGACAGGTGCTCCCTAATTAAGGCGAGAATTGGTCGTCGGAATTTCTATATGCCACAATGTCACACAGGCTCTAGAGACAGCTAGAAATGTTTTGTTTTTATGCAGAAGAAGGAAACAGCCGTATGTCAATTGTCAGTATGTTATGCACGCGAAAGAGATATAGGATCCGATGCGTACGAGGGGAGAAGCCCGCGTCGGCGTCGCTGGAATTCAAATTTCAAAACTTGAAACACCTCGCTCGCTCGCTCGCGGATCTCACGCGCCCGCTCTCTAGTCGAGGGACCTCGCGCGGCCGGCCCCGCGTGGCGTGGCACCCAGCCCAGGTGGCCACCACTCCATTTGATGAACTGACCGATTTACCCCCTGCGCCTCCGACCGACGCGTCCAGCTCACCACAAGAAACCTCCAAGCCTTGGCGTGGCGTCATCGCCCACCCCGGTCCCCGCCCAATGTAACACGGGGCGAGGGCAGTGTGGTCATTCCGTCAACGGCTCCACCTTCCCAGTGCTGCCTGTTCCCCTTGTCGTATTAAAAGCTGTCGTCCGCCAGTCCACTGCGCTTCAGCACGATCGGGTTCAGGGCCGTGAACAGGACACCCAGCGCTCTCCGTCCCCCGCCAGCACCTCCCCATTCCTCGGTTCCTCTTCCTCCTCTCCGCTCTCCGGTCTCGGGGCAAGGATCCTCCCCGCCGCTCGACACCGCTCCCTCCCCGCCCCCGGTAATCTCCTCGGCCCCTCGCCTCGCCGCGCTATGCTTGTTTTTTTCCCCACTTGGTGTTACTCCGCGATCTACTCTAGCTAGCTAGGCGTGTTTCTCCTGCCCGGCGGCGGTTCTTCTGCCGCTGGTTGCAGGAGAGGATGGTGAGAAGCAGCAGATTGATCCCGCTTCGTACTTGGGAGCAAATTGTTTCTGTCCGGCAATCTCGTTCCGATTTTTGGGGGCCCGAGTTCGTTCCTCGCAGGCAGGCCGGCTCCGACGAGGGATTTCGTTAAAACTGCACGCCTCATCTGCGGTTTCTCCTCTTCGTTCGTTCGTTGGGCGGGGGGCAGTTCGGGAGGGCGATGCGTGCCGTGTTTACTGTTGGTTTCTGTCTCTCGCGTGCAGGATCATCAAATATCCCGCTTAGCGTTCACTCTATCCATGTCACATCAAACAATAAAATGACGCGATGATTTCCAGACCTTGTTCCTAGATTTGCGTTGCTGGTTCTGAACGATGCCATAAGAAGAAGGATATATGACCCCGCCTTACAGTTCGATCCGCCATGATTAAAAAAATAGTTGCTTCCAGGTTTCATGATTCGTCCTACATACAAGACTTTCTTCAGGTTACTCAAATGTCACCATCAACACACAGCTTCTCTCGCAAGTTGCATGGTAGAATAATCGAACTTAGCAGTTTCCTGTTCTGTTTTGTTCTGTGTATGTAGCCATATTGCCAGAACGACCCGTTGAACCTCTACTGCCTTCCTAGCATGAATCAGCCTTATTGGACGCAATTTTTTTTTGGCTATGCAAGCAATAATTGGTCGGTGCCAGGTTGGGTTTACAACATGCGTATCAGTGAACACCTTAGCACGTAGCTGGTGCATGTACAACTGATAGGGTGAAGAGATCTGCAACAGTTTTGGATCCATAATCTTACCGATATCATCTCTTTTTATGACCATTAAATTTTGATGGAAGAAACTCAGATAAAAACATATGATTGACTTCCTTGAACTCGCTGTGTTCGTTCGGGTCCATTATGTGTGGGTCTTGCAAATTATTGTAAGCATGCCTAGCTGTGTTCATTAATTATTGTTGCCATCTTCACATGCTGTGGCAAATTTGCCAGCAAAGAGATGAAAGTATTATACAATTACCTGAGATCTAAGATAGGTGTTTCTGCCGTTGGCAATACTTGAAAAATGTAGTTGACCATACAATCCACACCTCACCCCCATGCCTGCATGTGTCCACCTAGGTGTTAGCCAGGCCACGTTTTGTGGGGACTGGGGATCCTGAACAATTATTATTTTTACTAAACTTGGCCGACCTCAATTATTGGTTGGATAAAGGTTGACAATTGACAACATCTCATCTGCAATTCCAAATTACATCTTTAACCCTGGCCTTTCAATCTATGTGGGAGCAGGACAAATGTGATGTCCTTGCTTGTGACTGAGTTTATTGTGAGCTCACTGAATTATGCTTCTGATCTGACCTAACAAGGGACAAGTAGTTGCCACATCTTTTGCGCTGTGCTTTCATGCTGTGTGATAACCAAGTCCCAGCCATGATTGTTCCATGAATTAGTTCCCCAACCAACAGTGGTGCCTATGATATTCGATCAATTCACTACAATAGTTTTTCATGATTGGCTAATGCGATCATGATTTACCAATGAATTTGATAGGCTGCATCTTCTTGGTAGTTAGTCAATGTTCTGGTCCCTGCATTATGGAGGTTGCCATGCCTAGTCATTTTCCTCATCCTCTTGAATAGAGTGAAGAAGCAATACTTTTCTGTACATAGGCAGCACAAAACCTACTTTGGCATCACACTTTAAATTCTTTTACATTCATGCAAGTTTCTTTATTGCTGGTTAAGTTCACACCTCATACCGTTTATGGTTTCCAATTTTCTGCATTTTTTATATTTTCTTTCCACCTACACGCATTATGGCTATACACAGGCTGCGGTTTCTTGTTCACTTTGTCACAAATTCTTACAATGATATTCTATTAATATAGTTATAAGCTAACCTTGGAGTCTTCTTTTATGTTTTCCCCTAATTTCACCACATATTACAGCGATTTTTTTTTAATTGCACGCTTGCAGATTACCCTTTTATCATAAGAGTCGTCAACTTGTAGTCTTGTATGCTTTTTATCCTGATTTTTTTCTTCATCTCATAATTAGGTCTACCTTCTAGAAGATTTCTATTTTCCGTGAGAATGAAGCGCATGCACAGAATGCCAACAAGGAAGGCCCATTCATGGTGGTGGGACAGTCATATTAGTCCCAAAAACAACAAATGGCTAGCTGATAATCTAGAAGGTAACGGCTATCTTCTTGTTTCTTCAATCGTTTATGTACCAAGAAACTGATACCTTTAGGACCATGTTATTATACTTTTCTGGCGTTTCATTTAGCAATTTATTTACGTTCGCAACCGTTTCTGCACAAACAGAGATGGATAAGCAAGTTAAAGATATGCTGAAGCTCATCGAGGATGATGGAGATTCCTTTGCAAAGAAGGCTGAGATGTATTACCAACGGCGTCCTTTACTTGTCACTCATGTTGAAAATTTCTATCGCATGTATCGTGCTCTTGCTGAGCGTTATGACAATGTGACTGGGGAATTACGAAAGAACATGCCATCAACCCTTGAATCACAGGGCTCAGGTATATCTGAATCTGACTCTGAGGCACAGTCAACCTCCCTATCTCCCCAGTCTAGCTTCGAAAAAAAGAGCTCAAAGCAGAAGAATAAAAAGGGGAGTGATGGATCATCATCATCTTCTTCTTCTGAATCTGATTCTGAGGTTGATGAAGCGGAACAAAAAAATGGCAATGGGATTTCTCATGCACTGAGCGAACGAATTAATGAGCTAGAAGATGAGCTTAAGGAAGCAAAGGAAAAACTCGAGGCACTTGAAGAAAAGAATGCGCGTGAAAACCTTGAGGAGAAGTTGAGGGTTTCACAATCAGAAATCAACAGCCTGCAGAAGAATCTTGAAGAAAAGGTCCGTTCCTTGGAGAGTATCAAAGAAAACAGCAATGAAAGGGAGGAGTTTGAAGCTGCAGCTCTGGAAAACAAGAACAAGATCAGTGAATTAGAAGGAGAAATGGCCTCAACAGCTAAGCATTATGAGGCCCAGCTTTCATATCGTGACCTTGAAATTGAGAAGTGCAAGCGGGAGCTTGAGCAAGTATCTGAGAGGTATTCACATGATAAGTCTACTCTTGAGACTGAAATCACAAAGCTCCAAGAAGCAGTCCAGAACTATGAACAAGACTTGGCGAATGTGTCGCAAGAGAAATTGCGGCTAGATGCCCAGGTTATGGAGCTGGAACAAACATCTCATAGCCTAGATGATTCATCGGCTGAGATTGTGAAGCTACAAAAAGTAATCAAGGATCTGCAAGCAAGATTGGAAAATGATTCAGTTGAGAAGAGAGTGCTCGAGGAACGTGTTATCGAGTTTGAGCAAGTTCAGAGGGAGTTGGAGGATTCGAGGGCTGAAACCATAGAGCTACAAACTACAATCAAGAAACTGAAAGCTGACCTGGAAGGAGCACTTCAAGAGAAATCAATGTTGGAGGGTTGTGTCAAGGATCTGGAACAGGCCATTGCTGGTAATTTGGAGCAATTCTCTCTTGAGAAGTCCTCTCTTAGTGCTGAGATCCTACAACTGTCAGAAGCTAATGCTTCTCTTGAAGACAAGTTGACATCTGCAGAGGCACAACTTAAGCAACTTCATGCCGAAAAGGGAGAAGCATCTGCTGAGAGTGAGAAGCTGATCTCTGAACTGAATCAAGATATTGCCAATATCAAGACACAGCTCGAGCTAATGTCTTCAGAGAAAGCTGCAGGTGATAACAAGGTGTCTAGTTTGCTGGGTGATCTCACAACTCGTGATGAAAAGATGAAGGAGATGGGTGGCCACTTGGATCAGCTGCACCTGGAGCATGTCAAGCTGATTGCAGAGGCAGATGCCGCACGGAAGTCTGTGTCAGACCTCAGCGTGCGGGTTCGTGAGCTCGAGGAAGAGGTTGAGAAGCAGAAGCTTATGGTCTTCGACAGTGCGGAGGGGAAGCGGGAGGCGATCAGGCAGCTGTGCTTCTCGCTCGAGCACTACCGCCACGGGTATCAGCAGCTGCGGCAAGTTCTGCAGGGCCACAAGAGGCCAATGGTGATGGCAACGTGATCAGCCAGCAACTTGCTGGATCTTTCTATCAGGATGCCTAGAGTCAATCTGTCAATGTAATGTAAACATTCCCTTTCCCTTTCTTCATGTAGCTTCATTCTACTCTTTAATAGTCTTTGTAAAGCTTTGTGCTCTGTAGTTACTTCAGCTACTGGTACCCTATATGTGTGTGATGTAATATGTTATGGATAATTATGGCATTCCTTTTTTAATCAATCTCTCTGTGCTGCTGTGATTCTGTGAGGATGATTGCTGTGCTTGCTCTTCAAATGCTGATGAACTTATGTTTTAGTTGCATATGATCTGACATGAATTTGATGTATATCAATTAATTTTCCTTTCCTGTCTATGGGATGTCCTTGTGCTGTTGTGAACTTGTCCTTTCACTTTTGTTGTCCAAGTTTGATATTGTGTTCAGAGAGAAGCATGACTAGGAGGAACTGAAAAGTCTTTTTCAGCTCAGAGATTACGGCAGAAATAATGGAGGTTGCAAGCTGTCTGCTGTCTCGCTCTCACTAGTCCATCCCTTGAGCTGACCTTACTTTTCTCCATGATTTGGTCTAAAAAGATTTAGATAGTGTATCTTTCTTGAAAGTTTTGGAGATGACTGCATTCTTGAAAGCTGCAGTAAATAGTTAAATACTTGACTCTTTTGCCGAAACACGGCACAAAATCATACTGTGTTTGCAAATGCAAAACAGGAAGACAGCACAGCCACTAAAATACAAGGAGATGTGTGCAGGGGTTGGACCATTAGTAACCTGATTTTTTTAATACCCTAGAGATCAGGAATTCAAGAACCATCACATGGCCAAGCGTCAGTTTTCATGGCCTGCACTTTACTCAGCTGCAAGTTTTTTTTGAGGAATATCTGCAAGTTTTTTTTTGCCCATTTAATTGGCTAACTCTCCCTCATTGATGTCTGTTTAAGCCTGCTTTTACGCTATGTTTCTTGCAGTTAATTCTTTCCTGGAGTTGCGCCTATCTGCCGTCCTATCCAGTGATCCAACGGTAAAGATCTCCTTTTCTTTGCCTTGTTCATCCCTTACAACTCATGCTACTATATAAGGTCAGAGCTCGGAAGAACTGGCAAGTGGCTTCTTGATACTTTTCTCAGTTCAGAAGTGTAGTATTTATTTTCAAACTTGCAAGCCCTTTTCCTTCTGTTTATCTGTCAAGAAGAAACTTTGGGTGCAGGCAAAGTTTTGGAAGGTAACAACAAGGAGCAGCCACCTCTCTTGTATTCTACGATTTTGTTTCTAGCCTTTTACCTCTTTATTTTTCTCTTCTCATGCATCTTATTTATTTCTACGGCAAGAATTCAATTGCATGGCTCCCATCTCCTGCAGCAGCCGTGCAATCTTGACCGCATGCAGCACATGGCCATGTGCCATATATTTATTTCTTATCTATTTCGTCCCATCCCTGTGCTAGCTTCCATCTCTCCTTTCCATTTTTCTTTCCTTATATTCAAGAGATTTTCAAATCTCTTCTGAATCGGTGAGAAGACTGACTGTACCTACACCACGAGTGTGAACAAAAAAGATTCAGACTTTCTCTCCCGGCACTTCCTGCTCTGCTCTTTTATATGCAGCAGTAGATCTTGGATTCTTCAGGTAGTAGCAGTAATACACGTAGTAGCAGGAGTAGGTGGGCGGTAGTACTTACTACTTGGTCATCTCATCTTCTGCCACCCTCTCGTGCCCTCTGCATCTTCCAAGGCTCTTCCACGCGTTCGTTTCAAGCATTGACCCAGGCATAAATCCAGCTACCTGTTGCTCTTGACCTGTTCTTGATTTTACCTCCCCTGCCTGTCCGTTTTTGAGCTCTCAGATTTGGTCAGCAAGCGTGAGGCCACGAACGGAGCTGGCGCTCTGGTGCAGGATCCTGACCTGCGACTCGCAAGGGGAGGAGGGGCTTCGTTTCCACAGGTGAGATTGTGTTCTTGATGCCTCCTGCTTATGTGGAATCTTTTCTGGTTCTTCTCGGCTGTATGCCTCGGTTTCTTGAAAAACCAATGTTCAGTTGATGTTTTGGGAGAGATGGTTGTTCTCAAGATCTTGCAGCGTTTCTCCGGGGATGCTGTTATCTGTTGATCTGGTCTTGTTCATATGTCTGGCTTTCTCTCTAAATGCGACTGTACTATACCCACACGCATGGAACAGTAGGAAGCCTTCTGCTGAATCATTGATTTTCTGTTTGGTAATAAAGGACCATCCTTTGATACTACAGTAAGGAAATGTGTTGCTTATGTCTTGTTGTACATGTAACTCAAACTGATCCATTAGCCTGATGATCAGATCATACACGTGATTTTTCTCATTTGTTTCTTCTAGTTCATCACAGGTGAGATTAGCGTTTGTTTTTCGAGGACACTATAGATTCCATTCCGGTGAGGCGTTCGAAAATGTACCGCGTTTTACACCAGTGTAGTACTGGATGCTAATTAGATGGTGCTATTTTTCTTAAATGGAAGGATCTTATTATCGAACTAACAAGGACTAGATACCTTCTGGAAGAGTGAATACTGGATACACTAACCTCTTCACCAGATTACCTTGAATAAGTGGCTGCTATACATACTTTTTTGATTGGTTGTAGTTTACTCATTTTGCAGCGCTATACTTCAGCCTGATGTTTTATGATCTGCATAGTTTCAATATATCATTCATTCTTTGTTTGAAGAACGAAATAGTTTCTTCCTAACAATCCACATTTTCCCTTTTCATTTCGTGCTAGAATCTGCTTAGCTTCCAGCTCTCCTTGAAGATTTGTGAAAAATGAAGCCGCCTTTGGAAAGGAACCCAACCAAGAAGCGCCATTCATGGTGGTGGGATAGTCACATTAGCCCCAAGAACTCGAAATGGCTTGCGGAAAACCTTGAAGGTAAGCTGATGTTATACCTAAACCATATCCTGTATGATTTTCTTAGTATTTGCTAGTATACGTATACTGCCAAAGTACCAATGCATGTATAGGTACATTACCATTTTCTGATTTTATGTTGCACTGATATGAGCATAATGAATAGTAATAAAAAAAGTACAAGTCTACAACATCTACTTTCTTGTGCTTTTGATGTACATATGGGGGTTCTCAGGTGCATTTCCTGCTAGTTTTAACAATATTAATAGATAAGATGCTGATGCTTCCGTAGTCAAGCGAGGGACATGCTGTACATATTTATTTTAGAACAAACTGACACCGAGGTAAAAGAAAAAAGTGTTGATACTTTCCTTGACAATTACTGTTTTTTGTTAAGAGGCAGGGACACATTTTGATGTTCTTGCTTTATAGCTCTTCATTTATTTCTCCTTTTATTACTGGATGGGCGGATGATTGTAATTGGATTGCTTGAGATCTTGTCCTTGCTACTTTTATCGCTTGTCTGATATTTCTCTGAACTGAAATATGCAGAAATGGATAAGCAAGTGAAAGAAATGGTGCAGCTTATCGAGGAGGACGGTGACTCCTTTGCAAAGAAAGCACAGATGTATTACCAGAGGCGTCCGTTGCTCATCACCCACGTCGAGAACTTCTACCGGATGTACCGCGCTCTAGCTGAGCGCTACGACAATGTTACCGGTGAACTGCGCAAGAACATCCCTTCCAGGAGGCAGTCGCAGGGATCTTTAAGCGGTTCGGAGTACGGTTCAGAGCTGCAAAGGTCACCATCGCCCTCACCATCTCCCGAGCTGCAGAGATCCTGGACAAGGGAGCAGAGCCCTAGAGCTGCCGGTTTCGACTTCTTTCTGATCAACAAGAGCAACGACTCACCGTCATCAAGGAAGGATCCCGAGTCGGCTTCACAGTCAGAATCCGATGCCAAGTCTGAAGATGGTGAGGATGATGGCATTGCCTACACATTGCATCAGAAAGTTCTTGAGCTTGAGGACGACCTCAATGCGGCGAACCAGAAGTTGCGTGACGCAAACGAGAAGCTCGAGGTCTTCGAGGAGAGGAGCCTGCGGAGCCACTGTGATTATAAGCAAAATGGAAACGGCACCGAGCAAGCCACAAAAAATGCAGACATTGAGGCAGAGATTTCATTAACAAGAGAGAAGCTAGAATCTTCACAAGAGGTGATCAACGATCTACAAAGAAAGCTCGAAAATGCCGCAATTTTGTCAGAGGAGCACTCTAGACTGCTGGAACAAAACAAGGGGCTTGAAGCTGAAATCATCAATCTGAAAGAAGAAATGGCTTCAGCTAGACAGCATTTCGACGACAAACTATCCGAGAGTAGCGCCGAGATCAGCAGGTACACGCAAGAGCTCGCTGCTGCGTCTGAGAAGCTGCTGCAGGAGAGGTCCACCAACAGCGCAGAGGTCAGTAGGCTGCAAGAAACGATCCAGAGCACCAGGTATAAGCTAGAGGAGGTCTCTGAAGAGAAAGCTCTGGTGGAGGAGCAGGTGAAGCAGCTGGAGGAGGCGAGCGCCGAAGCCGAAATTCACAGGCAGGAGCTCACCCATGCCGCTGAGATGCTATCGGAGGACAAGTTCAGACACGAAGCCGAGATCCTGACGCTGCGGCAGAGCATGGAGGATCTGAAACCAGAGTTTGAGAGGATTGGCGAAGAGAGATCGTTGCTGAAGTCGTGGTTCGCGGATCTGGAGCGCGTCGTGGAGCGGGGAAGGAGCATCGTCGTCCCGGAATGACCCGGCCTCGTCGGAGAAAAAGTTCAGTAGCTAGGATTTAGCAAACAAGTAAAATTCTATATATCTTTTTTTGGCTGAAATGTAACACCTTGCAAAACTAAGAAATCCTACCATGCCTTGGATCTTTGTTGGCTTGTGAGGTGATGGGTGGTGGCGATGTATGTGCTGATGCTTTGTGAGACATTTGCTCTGAATATGCATTCCTTTGGCAATATATATCCCTGATGATGCATTTGCAAGTTCAATCCCAATCAAGGTTTTGGTTACCGAATGTAATAGTTTTACCGAGGAGGCTCGGGATTTCCGGTTACCGGAAAATACTGAGCCCCAAAAATTTAAATCGAATTTTGACTTTTATAAGACTAGTTAGGTTTGAACTCATACTTTATTTAAACTCTTTAAAAAAAGGTATTTTTCGTTCGGTATGTCCATTTATCGAGGGGACTCGAGAAACCCTTACGGAGCTGTAACCGAATTTACGGCCTGGTAACCCAAACCCTGATCCCAATACATGAAGAGTTGACCTTATTGTTCCTCGTAAAATTTCGAAAGTGTTGCAAATTTTGTATGTATGCTTGTGACTGAGTTATACTATCTGATCAACACATAGTAGAATGAGGCAGCAACTAAACTCTGAGGGCATGTTCAAAAAAAAAAAACTCCGAGGGGTATATGTGTCATGTTCAGCTGCATCAACACATAGTAGCATGAGGCAGCAAAGCCAGCAACTAAAACTCCGAGGGGCATATGTGTCATTTCGTTGGTGTATGACGCTGAACTGCCCAGCGTCAGACAGCAAACGAAGCGACAAACGCTAGACAGGAGCCCGTCTTCCTTCTGTATCCGTCCCCAGAAACAGAAAAGGAAACAGCGGATCCCCCCTCGCCGCCGCCGTCCACGGCGACGCCGCGAAGCCCCTCCGCGCCACCGGTAAGCTCCGCCCTTCCTTCTCTGTCCCTGTAGCATCCGCGCCCTCCCATATACGCGCGGGAGATTTTGGGGGAGGCAAAGTCCGATTGCGAGCTCTGCCTCTCCGTTGCATTGGCTGCTGTGCCGCGCTAGTGAGCGGCGAGAAGAGCGCCGCTAGGATGCTCGTCGCCTTGCCCTGCTGATCACTCCTAGCACAGCACCGCAGTGAGAGTGTTAAGGGTAGGAAAGTAAGCTAGGGTTTCAGCGGCGCCTGGCAAAATGTTGCACGAATCCTTTGTGGGGATTTTTTCTCTAGCTAGCATGGCACCGCTCTCGGTGCTTTTGCTATCCAACTTGTCCATGCTTTGCTAATCATGCTCACTAGCATATTTCTTGGTTTAGGAGGTTACTAAAGCTAGATTTGGGAATTCTCTGAATTGGGTGCATTCATGTTTGGCAGGGGTGATGGACAAATTCGTGCGAGTTTACAGTGGTGGGGAGCTGGTGAAGGGTCCAAATGGGGTGGACTTTGGGGACCTCTCCGTGGAGGACATATGGTTCAAGTCAGCGCCCACATACGGTGAGCTGATCGACACTGTGTACGAGAAGCTCGGGATGGAACCTGCAACGCACGATGTACGTGTGCAAGGAAGGACAAACGTTGGCGGGGGTGCTCATCGGCACTTCATCATGGTGCCTATCGGTGATGACATGTCCTGGAGTAACTATGTCAAAGCGGTTTTCAACGGCACCGACTGGAATATCCTGGAGGTTTATGTTCAGGCAGAGAAGCGTTCGTCTGCAGAGACGGTTTCTTCTTCAGAGCTTGCGTTGATGGATAGTGAACCACCGGACGCACAACGTCAGAATGCTCCACCACCGGATCCAGAACAGGGTGCTTCTCTTTTTACTCATTCGATGGTGAACACCTATCCACCAACCATGCATCCCCAGCGTGCTCGACTGCGAAAACCAAGAATGAACACCAGGACATATGCTCGCAATGGCGATGCAGAGGTTCAGTTTGGGCAATATCACCCTGGAGCTTCGGAGCCAGTCGATACAACCATCTATCCTTTAATTGGGTTGTATGATGAGGATCACCGTGCTCGTGCTTTAGTATCAGGCAAGGTAGATTGCTAGAAATTATATCATTTTTATGCAGGCAGCTGTGGTATAAGAATAAACCACTGATTTGTGTTTTCCTGATTTCGCACAGAATCTGACTGAGCTTAACCCTCGTAACCGTGAGCCTCTCCGGTTTGACAAGCGGTACGAATGTTACCTCAGAGAGGCTGGGTTGATGGGCCTGGCGAACATTTCTAGGGCTGGACTGCCCTCCATTGATCGTGCACTCGTCTCTGCACTAGTTGATCGGTGGAGACCCGAGACCCACACTTTTCACATGCCTTGTGGGGAGCTCACAATCACCCTACAGGATGTTGCCATGATTCTTGGACTGCCTATTGGTGGCCGTGCTGTCACTTTAAACCAAACGGAGTCCTACAATGAATTGTATGGACGCTACCTTGGGAAATCACCTCCATTAGATAAGGCCCGTCATGGGTTGAAGGTTGCATGGGTCAGAGCTGAGTTTAATAACTGTCCAGAAGATGCTGATGAGGAGACTGTTAAGCAGCATGCAAGGGCATACATCCTTAGCCTGGTTGGTGGTCTGTTGTTTCCTGATGCCTCTGGTGATAGGTACAACGCCTATCCCTTTCCGCTGATAGCTGATCTTGAGAATATTGGTTCATACAGTTGGGGTTCCGCTACTTTGGCATATCTCTACAGGGCAATGTGTGATGCTTGCAGGAGGCAATCTGACCAAGGTAATCTGACCGGTTGCCTTTTGCTTCTTCAGCTTTGGTCATGGGAGCGTTTCCCAATCGGCAGGCCAGATATGGTAAAGCTAAAATACCCAAACGTGGAGGAGCTAGAGGATGAAAGGGATAGACCCGCAGTTGGTCTCAGATGGGTTGTAGGTGTGTGCACGTATCGATCAGCTCCAGCACGTTGCTATGAGCACTTCACAAATGAGTTTGACTTATTAACGGATGACCAGGTTGTATGGAGCCCATATAGGGAGGAGCGGGTGAAGCAACTACAGCTTGCACCTATATGTACCCAGGATTCTCATTTGTGGCTGACCCAAGCACCTCTAGTTTTTTTCTTTATGGTGGAGGTTTACACACCTGAGAGAGTGATGCGCCAATTCGGTCTCCATCAGGAGTGCCCACCACCATTTCGGGACACAAGTGTGGAACTGCATTGGTATGCTCAGAGATATCTCTGCTAAATATTAACATCTTGTTGTCTGTATGAGTGTTCCATTCGAGGAAGTTATACATCATGTACCAGTAGCTGGCCATCAAAGAAATTCTGATGATTTTGCAGGTGTCGTCGTGGAAGGGTTCATAATGATTGGGCAGAGAAGCACAAGACTTTTGTGGATATGTGGGAAACGAAGGAGCAGCGCGTTATCAAGGAAGAACGGCCATATGATCATACTAAGTACATGGATTATTTGCGGTGGTACAGACGATCGACACGTATCCGCCTCTGCACACCGAGGATAAGTAATGCCCATGAGGATGGGGCATCTGGGCGAAGTGCAACAGGTGATGTTGAAGACCCTCTGCGTGCTTCTCGGCTTCGGTATACGCCCCGGGCTCATTTGATCCACTCAGTGGTAAGATGTGATTTTGTTCACAATGCACATGCTATTATCAAGTCCAGAGATTCAGGTTATGTTCTTTTGCAAATAATCATGCATATCTCTGATGCTTACACGTTTCGTCTCAGACTGACAAACTCACGATCCTGGCGAAGGAGGCAACTTCTCAAAAGGGCTGCGCCAGAGGCGAATGTAATGCTTTCATTGAGAGAGTCACTAGAACATGTGTAGAACTTGTTGGGGAACTTGGCGGATCGTCCCTTTGCGACATTGCGGCTACGGTTC
Source organism: Puccinellia tenuiflora (assembly GCA_012064385.1). Lineage (NCBI taxonomy): Eukaryota > Viridiplantae > Streptophyta > Magnoliopsida > Poales > Poaceae > Puccinellia > Puccinellia tenuiflora. The sequence goes on along the minus strand of QRDG01000501.1, from coordinate 487,671 downwards.
CGTGCTCATCGACAGCAGCAACAGTTGCAGCTGAACCTGAGGTGGTGCACCAGAGGGATAAGGAGGACGGGATAAAAGATTCCATGGTGCCTGATCAGGAGACTGAGTCTGGCCCTGATTCTGAGAGGCGGACTCGAAGCCAGGCTGTCCACACGCAAGTGGACAGCACAATCCATTCAAGGTCACCACCAGGCAAGAGGAAGAGAGGCAGACCAGGATCAAGATGAAAACTGCTCAGTGAGTGGTTTAGAATTATAGTTTCGCTGCTCATATTGGATCATTTGATTTTATCGTGTTCCTCTGCTTACTGGTCTTATTTGCAAATTACAGGGCCTGTGTGTTTTTTTGGCATAAGAAGCTGTGGGCTGAAGGATGGACGCGATGGCTAGCGAGTTTAACAGTTCATGGCTCCGACAAGTCTAACACTGGCAGCTCCAGAAGCGACAGATTGTAATGCAGAAATTGTCTCATATACATATGAGCTTCTCTCGGCTCACGGTTAGTGAGCTGCATTGCAGATCCAATACTCCACGATTCCCCAAAAAAGGTGCAATGTGATTGCTTCAATCAGGCTAAAAAGATTGGCGGTAGCTGGTACCGGCCTAGTTCTGATGTTCCCGGCTTCTCAGTTGTTTTGTATCCGTGGCGAGTGCATGGCCGTGCCTTGAGGGAGAGAAGCTTTATGTTAGTCCATGGAACCATATGTTGCAGTGCTGAATTGTGCATGGTAATCCATGTATCTCCTTAGCCATGACTGCAGTTTGCAAATCTTCTACTGATCCTCGAGTACCTTTTCCCTCTACTGGCTGTCTGTTCCTGCCTCCATGAACTGAACTCGGCGAAGCTTATGCGGAAATGATGCACCATGCATTGAATATTATGTGCTTAAATCAATGCATGATAAACTGGACCGAATGTAATAATCTAGAACAGCTTGAAATCACAGAGAGAAATCATCAGGAATCGGTGGTTTATGTTGGGAAACCGGCCGTGCGCGTAGCGTATGGGCCCACTCTTTCCTTGGGTGGGGGGTTTTCCCTCTAGGGTTTGGTCCTCTCCATCTGCCCCTCTCGTCTATATATACCCCCTGTATTGTATGGAGAGGGACACAATTGATTAATAAAGATCAGTCTAGACTATATTCCCGTGTCTCCTTTTACTTTTCGCATCTGTGATTGCGCCGCGTGTACGACTACTTCAACTACGCACTCGCTTCACGATCTTGGACCGGACTCGCCGGCAAAGGTTGTGGAACACGTTATCGGCACGTACCGCTCCACCAACTGATCTGCATCGAGTCTCCCTCAAGCAGGCTTTCGTCGTTGATCGCGGAGGTATAATCCAGATCCGATCGCAAGAACAATCCTCCCATCTCTTATGATTTTGTTTTGCAATTCGTTTTATTCAGATTATCTTTACACCTACGGTGTGGATTTCCCTCGCGAGATCTGAGCAGACCTGATGTCGCCGACCAATGTCGATGGATCTCGCAAGATGAGCGGATTTGATGACTACACTGTATGGAGTCGGTACACGAACGTGATCCAGATGATCACGGTACCGCCGCGATGCACCAGCTGTGCCACGCGCCGTCTCGATTCCAGATGAACGGACGACGAAAATTGACAACCGAGATGTTCTCGGTGTTGACGTAAAAGACGTCGTCGGCTGCCGTGGAGCCGCTCGTCGTGTGTTGCCCAGGTCGGCTGAGCCGCCATGCCACACACCGAGCCGTCCACCACGTAGCACCGTCGTCGGCCGCCGTAGAGCCACTCGTGTGTTGCCCAGGTCGGCCGAGCCGCCATGCCACACACCGAGCCGCGCACTACGTGACGCCATCGGTCCAGATGACCGTGCTCCGTCGTCGACATCGAGAACCTCGAGCCTTTTCCATCCCCGCAAGTCGCCGCGTCAGCGCCAGCTAACGCCGTCGTCGGTGCGCGCCCCCGCGCCCGCGCAATCTACGGCCACGAAACGCCGCATGCTGGTCGCGCCCGCGCGTGCCGCACCACGGCCGCTACACACTGCCGCCCACCGCCGCCGCGAGCGGGTTGCCGTCACGCCGTCGGGCCCTGCTGCCGGACGTCCCGCCGCCGTCGCACCCGTCGCTTGACCCGAGAGATGCCGCCGCGCCGCCGTGCCCCGCTGGCCGGCCGCCTCGCCCATCGCCCAGCTCGCGCGACCACCGCTGGAGCTCGGCCGCCGCACTGCAGCGCGCCTACGGCCCCGAAGGCCGGTCCGCTGCAAGCGGCCGATGCGAGCCCCCGGCTGCGCGCGCTTGCTCTACAAGCTGCCGACCGCCGTACCCGCCCCGCCGTGTGACGTGCTCCGCTCGCCTGCTACGAGCCGCCGGCAGCCATGCGCACAACGTGCTCCGCCTCGAGGTGAACCGCCGGCCGCCGACCGGCTCCGCGGGCCAAGCTGTCCCGCCTGCCGTCTAGCCCACCTCCGCGTGAGCTCGCGCCGCCCGAGCCGTGCATGTCACGCGTTGCCCGCGCTTGTCGGCATCGTACCATGCCCGCGCCCTGGCCATCCGCGTCCGAGCTCGCAGCCCTGCTGGCCGAGCTCCACGGCGTGCCCGCGCACGACCGCTGCGTCTCCCCATACGTAGCCTCACCGACCGCGAGTCGAGCTCGCCGCGTCCGTGCCCGTGCTCGCCACACCCGCCACCCTGTACCGCCTCCTCGCCCCCGACCACCTTCGGCCGCGCCGACCCTGCTGGTCACCGGCGCCGGTGGCATGCCCGATGCGGCCGCCGCTGTCACCCGCGCGTGAACCCTAACGATTGATTCCTCGATCGGTTGGGCAGCACCGTAGTGGGCCAGCCCACTCGCGAGGTTGATCACGGGCCAGATGCGGCCATGTACTCGCATGTCTAAAAAAAAGGGGGGGATGTTGCTGGCTGGATCGGCCGGTTGGTCGTGGCCTGGTTATTCCACCCAACTTGGCCTGCTGCCAAACCAGACCAGACCGAAAAACGGCCCGCGTGCGGAAATTTGCATTTTAGCCCTCAGATTTCCAGTGTTTACGTAATTTTAATTCCTGCTGAATTATTTTGCGTGTAACCCCTGGAACTGTCTGTTTTCGCTGAAATCGCATGTTTAGGCTTTAATAACCTCATAAAGTCATTTTAGGGCCAATGTTTCACATTTGTGATGTGCTTAACATGTTTTCGTCATTATCATGCTTGTATTACATGTTTTCATTGCTTGAATTAATTGTTTAATTACTTTTAATCGCTTCGAAAATATTGTTGGCATGTTTTGAATATTGGAACGTCAAGTTAATGAATAACTGTGTATCATCATCGCATTGTGCAACGGATTACCTGATGTAACCGGATTACCCGATGTAATCTTACAACATTTGCATAAATTCCTGATGGCCAGAATCATCGACCAGGAAATCATCGAGTTGTCCATAACAAGTTGAAATACCCACCTGGACATCGTATGTGGCAATCATAATCGAGTCTAAAAGACTCCGGTGGATGAGAGGTTAGTGGATCCAGCTGGTCCACGTCACCACTCCTCCACCCACACATTCGATGTAAAATTGTCCTTGAACATGTGTGACCTAGCTGGTATCACCACCACTACTCCTGATGAGTATGTCCGGGCGTTGCACCTCTCGAAACTCCATCTCTGTGATACTTTGTAAAAGAGTACACGGCAGAACAATGTGTTTTTTGGCCTCTTGGCACGCTCTCAAATAGCTGTTGGCCAGGCCGAAGCACAACATTCACTCGCATGAGAGAGTGGAATTTTGTGGTGCAACATGTTTGGGTATCTACATTGTTCAGGGGGAGGCATCATCAACTCCGATGGCATGTTCAGTGGGAGGCACCATCGACTCCTATGGTAGCGCCTATGTAGGTGCCCATGGTAGAGCACTTGGCACTCCCGCCTGAATGCTTATGGAGGTGCGCATGGTCGAGCACTTCGTGCTCCCATCTCAGTTCCCATGGTAGAGCACTTGTTACTCGCCCCTCCACCTTGGCTCGACAATTGTGACCTCGGTGATAACCTAAGATGTGGAGAAGCTTAACCAGCTCGAAAGCTAGGCCCAAGTCGATGACGTATTCATTGACTCTACCTAGTCTCCTATTATGATCCCTATGGCATTTTTGATACATTTTGGTCTTTAAGCTCTTGAAGAGCAAGGCGTATTCATTATTTCGACGCTTGACTGATATTTTCTATCCTTCATTAATTCCTTTATTTCAATATGATGACATGTTATGTTATGTTCTGAGATATTTATGCATTTTATTTATGTAATGTCGCTTCTCCTCGCTTCATTATATTTGTTAATGCAATGTCTTAGAACATGTGTGGCACCCCAATGGAGTAAACATGGCTTGTGGACAATGATACACAAATACCATCTTGAGAGAGGCTATGTGCTTCGAGTCTATAAAATAAATCTCGAGGTAGTATTATGACGGTCGCCAGCTGCGATCTGTAAATAGTTCGCTCCAGATGAGCCACTATCATACTACCCATGGGAACAACTTTGATCCTTAGCAATGCATTGATGTACCCCGAGTCACTCGCACAATCTCAAGTTTCAATAAATATTCACGCGCTAATAGTCTCCCGCTGAGACCGGTGTTGCAAAATGGGAAGAAAAGCCTCCAACTGAGACCGAGTGTGATGAAAATGGTAAACATGTTCTTGAAAGTTTTTCCTCCATTGGACACAATGCTCTGCTACATGATAATTGTAGCACTGCTTGTGTATACTACCTTCCGATGCTCTGAACTATTTTGCCTCTGTCATGATAGATTAGGCCACCCAGTCATAGTATGATGAGGAATACAATTAAACCCTCAAATGGTCATAATGTTAATGTGAAAAACTTCTCAAATCCTGATGATTTCGTATGCTTCGCATATACTACGGGGAAGTTAATCATTAGACCACCCCCCTTAAAAGTGAAGGATGAAATCCCCGCGTTCTCAGAGCGCACGAAAGGGGACGTATGCGGTCTGATTCAGCCCCTCTTAGGATCGTCTCGGTAATTTGTGGTACACATCGACGATTCTCTATGTGGTCGAATGTTTGCCTGATGCAACACGTAACCATGGCAATGGGAATTGCAGTCAAACATTTAGTACCGCATGTCTATACGCAAATGGATATGAAGAGGCATTGATTAAACTCATTGCCAGACTGCACCTTCAGGGTTGTAATTTGCCAACCAGATGTTGGAGGCACACTGTGTTACACACTGCCAAACTCATCAACTTTAGACTACTGGCCTACAACATCCATTCTCATATGCAGTTTGCGCAGGGGTCGGCACCGAAAATTTCCCACCTTCACAGGTTCGGTTGCCAGGTGGATGTACCGATACCACCACCCCAGCGATCAGCAATGGGCCCGCTCCGTAAGTCGGGGATATACATTGAGTATGAGACTATGTCCATAATCACGTATATGGACCCCATGACATGTGATTGTCATACGGCCCGCTTTGCTGATTGCATATTTGACGAGGATCTCTTTCCGACTTTAGGGGGAGGAAATCAACCCCTTGATGATAAAAGTCGAGAAATCACGTGGCAAGCCACGGGGATCCACGTTCATGACCCACGCAGTGCTGAGAGAAAAGTCCAAAAGATAATAGATTTGCATGCATTAGCGAATCAACTGCCTGATCACTTTAGTGACTTGAAAACTGTGACAAAGTCGCATGTGCCAGCGCGCAATGCACCGGAGAGGGTTGAGATACCGAAGTTAACTAATGGTACACCCGTCCCCGTCCAAAGGCCTAAAAGGACGCGGAATCCGGATTCTCAAATCCCAAGTACTCGGGGACGCCCGGCGAAAAAGGATAAGAGAGATTTTGTTGGGAATATGCCCTAGAGGCAATAATAAAATGGTTTATTAGCATATTCATGTTTATGATAATAGGTTATTCTCCATGCTATAATTGTATTAACCGGAAACATAATACATGTGTGGAATATAAACACCAGGTGTCCCTAGTAAGCCTCTACCGGACTAGTTCGTTAGTCAAGAGATGGTTAGAGTTTCCTAACCATGGACTTGTTACAGTCACTTGATAACGGAGTCATATCATTAGGAGTAATGATGTGATGGACAAGACCCGATAATAAAGAGTTGCAATTGATCGTGTCACACAAGTTTCATTGCCAACACTTTTAGTATGCCAAGTATAGTTTCCTTAGACCATGAGATTATGTCACTCCCATTTACCGGAGGAATGCTTTGTGGACATCAAACGTCACTTCGTAACTGGGTGATTATAAAGGTGGCTTTCAGGTATCTCCGATGGTATTTGTTGGGTGACATGAATCAAGAGTGGGATTTGTCCTTCCTTGTGACGGAAAAGATATCTCTGGGCCCTCTCGGTAATATAGCATCAGAAAGGTTGCAACCATGTGATTAAGTGTTAATCACGGAGATCCTATATTATGGACGAGTAAAGAGAATTTGCCAGGTAACGAGATGAAACTAGATATGGGGATATCGACGATCGAATCTCGGGCAAATTAAATATCGGTGAGACAAAGGGAATCGTATATGAGATTAAGAATCTCCGGCATCGTGGTTCAATCGATAAAGAACTTCGTTGAATATGTAGGAGTCAATATGGGCATCCCGGTCCCGCTGTTGATTATTGAATGATCATGTCTGCATGTTCTCGAACCCGTAGGGTCACACACTTAACGCTCCGATGTAGCTAGGGTTAGTGATAGAGATAATTGATGGAATGAACGAATGGTGATTCGGAGTCTCGGATAGGATCCCGGACATCACGGAGGAGTTCCGGAGTGGTCCGGAGAATAAGATTCATATATAAGGAAAGTGGTTTCCGGAGGTATCAGAAACGTTCCCGGGGATTTTCTGGAAGGGTTTCCGGAATATTTCTAGAAGGGTTCTAGAGGAGTCTAGAAGTGGGGGCCCATAGTAGTATGGGGCCCCACATGGGATAAAAGGGTGATGTACTGGCCTAGGGCCCAGCCGCACCACCCAGCCCCAAGGGCCCATGCGTGAGGCCCAAGAGGGAAGGGCCGGCCATCAAACCCCTAACCCTAGGGCGGCTGGCTTGGGGGCCAGCCTTCCCCTGCCGCCGGGCCCTAGGAAGGGAGGTGGCGCACCCCCTGGCCTCCTATATAAGGAGGGGCAAGGGGAGGGGTGCGGCACCCTTGTGCCTCTCCCTTGCTGCCCTAGCCGCCGCCTCCTTCACCTCTCCCCATGGCGCCATCTCTCCCGTAGGGCTGCCGCCATCTCCTCCACCATAGATGCTGCACCACCCCTAGCCGTAGGGCTGCTGCACCATGCCCTCCTCTCCCTCTCCTCTTGCTTGGCTTGGCGAAGCCCTGCTCGTGGAGACTACACCATCAACGCACCACAACCGTCGTGGTGCCGAGATCCATCTAGCCATCTCCACCTTGCTTGCGGGATCAAGAAGGCGGAGATCTACATCGAGCCGTACATGTGGATACCGCGGAGGTGCTACCCCTTGTGTCACTTCGTCGGATTGGACTTCGAGGAAATACATCTCCTCGCGACTAGATGAGTCTAGTTGCGGGGATCGACTAGCCAACCCCTGCACCGACAAAACGCGTTTGTTGATCTTCAAGGGTAAGAGATTGGATCTCATCTTCGCTACCTTCGTCTAATAGATCTAGATCCTTGGGGTTTATTCCGCTTGTTGCGTAGGAAAATTTTTGTTTTCTATGCTACGACCCCTTCAGTGGTATCAGAGCCTAGATCTATTCGTAGATGTTGGTGCGATTAGAACACAAGTGTTGTGGGCGTTGATATTTTATGTTGCTACCTTCTCGCGTGCACTTTGCGTCTTTGCGGTATTGTGAGATGAAGCGGCCCGGACCAACCTTACTCGTCCACGCACGAGAGACCGGTTACACGACTGACATGCAACTTGTTTTGCATAAGTGGCTGGCGGGTGTCTGTTTCTCTTGCTTTAGTGAGGATGCAATTTTCAATGGAAGGCCTTTCAAAAGGATGAGTAAATAAGCAACTACTATATCACCGTTGTGGTTTTGCGTAGATTAGAACGGTTCTATCTCGTTGACCCAAGCCACGTAAAAATTGCAATAAACAAAGTAGAGGACGTCTAACTTGTTTTTGCAGAGGGGGTCATGTGATGTGGTATGGCCAATATGTGATTTGTGATAATGTATGCAATGATCATGTTTGTAATCTTTCACGACTTGCATGTCGATGAGTACGGCAACCGGCAGGAGCCATATGGTTGTCTTTTATTTTATGTGACCTGCGTGTCATTAATCACCATGTAATTGCTTTACTTTATTGCTAAGAGTAGCATTAGTTGTAGTTGCAATAGTTGGTGGACAACCATGGTGATGGCGCCACGATGATGGAGATCATGCCGGAGATGGAGATCATGCCGGTGCTTTGGAGATGGAGATCAAAAGCACAAGAAGAAAGGCCATATCATATCACAATTATGAATTGCATGTGATGTTAATCCTTTTATGCACCTTATTGTTATGCTTAGATGTGATCGCGACGGTAGCATGATAAGGTGATCTCTCACGTTAATATCAAGAAGTGTTCTTCCCTAGTATGCACCGTTGCGAAAGTTCGTCGTTTGAGACACCACGTGATGATCGGGTGTGATAGATTCTACGTTCACATACAACGGGTGTAAGCCAGATTTACACACGCGGAAATACTACGGTTTCCTTGACGAGCCTAGCATGTACAGACATGGCCTCGGAACACAAGAGCCGAAAGGCTAAACACGAGTCATATGGATGATATGATCAACATGGCGATGTTCACCATTGAAGCTACATCATCTCACGTGATGATCGGTTGTGGTGTAGTGGATTTGGATCGTGTGTCACTAAACAACCAGAGAGATGTTGAGTTTAGTGGGAGTTCATTAAGATGAACTAAAATTATCATAAACAAAAGTCCAGATGTCTTTGCAAAAATCCTTGTAGATCATGGTCGACTACGGTAGTCTGTTCGTTGCTGAAAAACTGCGTCTCGATGGGTCATTTTGTTAAGTGGTACCTGCGTTTGAAAGAAGTCCTAAACACCCATGCTCAGCTCTACGTGTTAGAAAAACCAATAGGAGATAAACCCAAATATTTCTGCAAGCTGTGAAGAATACATGGAGTGGTTTTGAACCACCTACTTGAAAGTCAAGTGGATGATGTGCACCTTCATGAATTCTGACCTAAGTAGACAATTCAAGAACTTGACTACAATGGAGATTGTTGGTGAGCTGAAAAATTGTTTTTTAGCACAAGTTAGAATTGTAAGGTTTGAATGTCTGAACGGTTTTCTTTCACTCAAGATGGAAGAGAACACTTGCTTGGAACAACACCTGAGGATAATGCATGAGATACATCATCGTCTAGTGCTTGTTTGGAACCACGAGATGAATGACGGTTTCGCGATAGATGGGGTGATACGCTAGCTTCTCCCTAGCTTCAAGAATTATGTCGAGACTATGTCATGGGAAGGGATTTGATCACTTTCTATGAGTTTGTGTCTCGGCTGCGTCATGTCAAAGTGGAACCCATAGCAAGAGAAGTTGACAAGGCAGAAAGTATATATTGATATACATGTTATAAGTGTTTAAGTCCAAATTGCAATTGTGGCAGTTTCGATAAGTATTTGATACTCATTCTGTTTTATGAAAACAGAACCTGCTGCTTGAGATTTGCATAAAGGATATGGGAAGACGTTGCAGAATAGTGGCAATCAAGGAGTTGATGCCGGCAATGATCTGTCTCTACATTTATCGTTTAGATTAGAGGATTTGAATAAGTTTTGTAATCGAATTAAGTGTGATTTTGATTAGTGTGTCTTGCTTATGTGAGACGGTTATTCATGTTAAAGACAATGGTTGTTCTATTCTCATGAGTGATCCTTTTTGGAAATCACAAGTTTCGATTATAAGTGTATTATTCTTATTATAATCTAAAAGATAAATTAGTTAAACATTTATAAAATAAGAGACATACTAAAATATCCAAAACTTAATAATGACAATTGTTTTAGTCGTGTTGAATATTGAATAAACATTTTGATGTTTTATAAATGCGCCTTATTGTAAGGAGTATGACTAAAATGCCACCCTTTGGAAGAGTGCCATGAAATTGCCGAAAATAAACACAAGTGTTGGTTGTATTTTCAGCAAATGTTGGATGTCATTATTTTGTGTACTCCATCATAAATGATTAAATAGGTGTATTTATTTGAGTTATGATATTTGATGAGATCAAATAAAATTTCTGGAGTTTAGGATATTAAGTTAACAAGAAAATTGAGTCTTTATGATTTGATCAAAAGAGACAAAAATATTTGAGTTATATGTTAGTATGCGGACTTGTGAGAAGTTTTATCACAAATTACAATGTTTAGAATATTTCAAAGGCGTTTGATATGTCCTACGATATTGTAATCACACACTATTCGATATTGTGTGGTATCAAAGAAGGGTATTATTTTGGGGTTTGATACTAGCATTTAGATTTATTTGATAAACACTCTGTTTAGAAATAAGGATCTATTTAATGATTTGCATTTCGCATATGAGTTATGTGAAACAGTGGTTTCATTAATTATGAGATAATTAGAAACTATTGCAAATAAAGTTTGTAGTATATTCATATGTGACTATGAATAGAGATTCCACAATGAGAGACTAAAAGGGACAAATCAATTATTGATTGTGTTAAATGTTTTAGTGGATTCATCGTGAAAAGGTTTCATTGATAAAAGAATTGATGGAATGGAAAAGCTAAAACCTTGCTTGTTTATGTATCAAGTGGCACATATGTAAAGTGCTATGTTGGTTAAAACTTGACACATAAAGGAATTGATGATGGTGATGCATTGATTTTCGGTTTAGCTTGTCTAAAGAAAAGTTGGATTCAAGAATATAAAATTTTGTCAGGTTACAAAATAATATTCATGATTTACTTGTCATGTTTCAGAAACAAGACATACCTACGAAACTACAAAGAAGAAATAGAAACTTTAAATACGAAAATGACTGAGAGTCATCCTATGTTAAGTTTAAATCACAAAGTAATTGTTACTTGATTTTGTGAAAGCGTTGTTTCACATATTTATTCTTCAAAAGGGTTTGTAAGGAATAAATAAAACTTACTGGACAAAAGCACAAGAGGTAAAGCTCTTTAACATATTCAATGTTGTTAACTACATGGTGTAGTTGTGCTTAAGGTCAAAAGGATTTATGCTAGCAAAGTACTAGCATTCGTAGAAAGAGTTCTCGATATTAATAGTTAATTAAGAATTTTGGAGGTGTCCAAAATATCGAGAAAATACACGAGTGTGATCTAATTAAGATATGTGGCGACATATGTTAAGTTAGAGCAGAAACTATTTTCCATGATCAAAATATGTGGTGACATATGTTTGAGTGGGAGCTAGTTAATCATGGTCAAATATAGAGATAACATATTTCTGAGTGGGAGCCAAAGTGGTTTCACAATTTAATATGTGTATGGTGCATATTTGAGTGGGAGTTTACAACATCTTGTTTGTGTGAAATGGAGATTTCATAAATGTTGTAAATAAGTCAGGATCCAAAGTATAACTTATGAAGTTAGTCAAATATCCATGGAGATGGAGGTATCTATGGAGGATAGATATGTTTGATAACATTATGTCAGGATGTTTTACCTAAGTAAGAATTTGAAGGAGTTCAAAATGAACAAGTGAAGAAAGGTTCATTTTGCTTGTGAGAAATAGGTAAAACATTGAGTTGATAACTCAGTACAAAATGATGGTTGGAGGATATGTTAGAATTCGCTATGAATCGTTCATAGGACTAAACATATAAGAACCATGTGTTTGTATTTGACGATATGTGACCCAAGTTCTTGGTTAGAAGAACATGTTAAATGAGGAGTCATTTTTCCATGGAGTTGAGATAATAGAATCTAGAGATTGGTAGACTTGGTTGAAGTCATAAAACCAAACTAGATTGGGGATCTCATGATAGCAGAAGCGCAGCGAAAGCATGATCGAAAATATCGAAGTGACTTTATAGCACTGTCGATTTGTGAGTCTACAACATATAGGAGTATATGATTAATTCAAGGATTAAAAGATATAATATTATGGTTTGAGAAATTTTGTTTCAAGATTGAGTGAGTTCCGGGTGCACATGCTATGTGAAAGTTCCTTTTGACTGATCATACGTCATGTAGGCATAAAAGGGAAACGAAAATCTCACTCTCTAACCAAATATATTATATTCATCATGTGATGATGTGAATTATCATGTGATGATAAGTGGTTTATCATGTGATGATAAAGTAATGTCAAATTAGGTGACATTGACGTTTTGCAAAGAACATAAAGAACTGTATAGTACAGAACATGGACAGAACCTCTTCCACGAGCAAACATGATCAGCACTAAGACTCCATGAGTGTTAGACATCATGAGTGTTGGATCGAGAAAATGTAAACTAGATTATTGACTCTAGTGCAAGTGGGAGACTGTTGGGAATATGCCCTAGAGGCAATAATAAAATGGTTTATTAGCATATTCATGTTTATGATAATAGTTTATTCTCCATGCTATAATTGTATTAACCGGAAACATAATACATGTGTGGAATATAAACACCAGTTGTCCCTAGTAAGCCTCTACCGGACTAGTTCATTAGTCAAGAGATGGTTAGAGTTTCCTAACCATGGACTTGTTACAGTCACTTGATAACGGAGTCATATCATTAGGAGTAATGATGTGATGGACAAGACCCGATAATAAAGAGTTGCAATTGATCGTGTCACACAAGTTTCATTGCCAACACTTTTAGTATGCCAAGTATAGTTTCCTTAGACCATAAGATTATGTCACTCCCGTTTACCGGAGGAATGCTTTGTGGACATCAAACGTCACTTCGTAACTGGGTGATTATAAAGGTGGCTTTCAGGTATCTCCGATGGTATTTGTTGGGTGACATGAATCAAGAGTGGGATTTGTCCTTCCTTGTGACGGAAAAGATATCTCTAGGCCCTCTCGGTAATATAGCATCAGAAAGGTTGCAACCATGTGATTAAGTGTTAATCACGGAGATCCTATATTATGGACGAGTAAAGAGAATTTGCCAGGTAACGAGATGAAACTAGATATGGGGATATCGACGATCGAATCTCGGGCAAATTAAATATCGGTGAGACAAAGGGAATTGTATATGAGATTAAGAATCTCCGGCATCGTGGTTCAATCGATAAAGAACTTCGTTAAATATGTAGGAGTCAATATGGGCATCCCGGTCCCGCTGTTGATTATTGATATGATCATGTCTGCATGTTCTCGAACCCGTAGGGTCACACACTTAACGCTCCGATGTAGCTAGGGTTAGTGATGAGATAATTGATGGAATGAATGAATGGTGATTCTGAGTCTCGGATAGGATCCCGGACATCACGAGGAGTTTCGGAGTGGTCTGGAGAATAAGATTCATATAAGGAAAGTGGTTTCCGGAGGTATCGGAAAAGTTCCGGGATTTTCTGGAAGGGTTCCGGAATATTCTAGAAGGTTCTAGAGGAGTCTAGAAGTGGGGCCCATAGGAGTATGGGGTCCACATGGGATAAAAGGGTGATGGACTGGCCTAGGGCCAGCCGCACCACCCAGCCCCAAGGGGCCCATGCATGAGGCCCAAGAGGGAAGGGGCCGACCATCCAAACCCTAACCCTAGGGCGGCTGGCTTGGGGGCCAAGCCTTCCCCTGCTGCCGGCCCTAGGAAGGGATGGGGCGCACCCCCCCTGGCCTCCTATATAAGGAGGGGCAAGGGGAGGGGTGCGGCACCCTTGTGCCTCTCCCTTGCTGCCCTAGCCGCCGCCTCCTTCACCTCTCCCCATGGCGCCATCTCTCCCATAGGGCTGCCGCCATCTCCTCCACCATAGATGCTGCACCACCCCTAGCCGTAGGGCTGCTGCACCATGCCCTCCTCTCCCTCTCCTCTTGCTTGGCTTGGCGAAGCCCTGCTCGCGGAGACTACACCATCAACGCCACCACAACCGTCGTGGTGCCAAGATCCATCTAGCCATCTCCACCTTGCTTGCGGGATCAAGAAGGCGGAGATCTACATCAAGCCGTACGTGTGGATACCGCGGAGGTGCTACCCCTTGTGGCACTTCGTCGGATTGGACTTCGATGAAATACATCTCCTCGTGACTAGATGAGTCTAGTTGCGGGGATCGACTAGCCAACCCCTGCACCGACAAAACGCGTTTGTTGATCTTCAAGGGTAAGAGATTGGATCTCATCTTTGCTACCTTCGTCTAATAGATCTAGATCCTTGGGGTTTATTCTGCTTGTTGCGTAGGAAAATTTTTGTTTTCTATGCAACGACCCCTTCAGATTTATCACAGTCAGTCACCAAAGCCCCTAGTAAGAGAAAGGGGAGCCACTTGAGACCTGGCACAAGTACGGAAAGTCCTGTGCACGGGATTCCAGACTTGAACGTCCCTATTAAGGGAACATCCAGCGGAGATGTGAGTACACACATCGGCGCGGAAAAGCTAAAGGACCTCGCTCCTGTAATGAGAAATACGGTAGAGCAAGAGGTAGAGCCAGATGCGCCCCATGACGAAATGGCCATAAGTTATATAAATAAGAGAGAGTCAAGGAACCGAGCAATGATAATTATCGATATTAACTTAGCTAGAAAAATTGCCTCAATCATAGATCCTGACCCTAGGCCTAACAATCCCATTGATTGTAAAATAAGGTCGGATTGGAAAGATTGGCAAGAGGCAATTACTTCACAAATGAGGTGGTTCGGTACAAAGCAAGGCTCATTGCTAAACGGTTCACTCAACGACCAGTTGTCGATTTTGAGGAAACTTACTCCCCGGTCTTGACAATGACATTGATGGATGTTGTCACTGCTTACCTATATGGTAACCTTGATTCAGACATTTACATGAAGGTACCGGAGGGTATCCCCATTCCGAATCAAGATAGAGCAAATCAGGGTCTATACAGTGTTCTTCTCAAGAAGTCATTGTACGGACTTAAACAGTCTGGTAGGATGTGGTATAATCGCTTAAGCGATTTCCTTCATCAGAAGGGCTACACGAGCAATGAGGACTGCCCATGTGTCTTTATACGGCGATCCCAAGATGGATTCTGTATAATCTCGGTATATGTGGACGATTTGAATATAATCGGTACACCTAGAGATATTGAGGAAGCGAGTTCCTACCTGATGTCGGAATTCGAGATGAAGGATTTGGGTAAAACCAAGTTCTGTCTGGGTTTGCAACTAGAACATTCCCCTGCTGGGATTCTAATGCACCAATCTGCCTACACCCAGAAGGATAAGGCATATCCTTCTAAGACCCCAATGATCGGGAGGTCTTTACAGCAAGATAAAGACCCGTTCAGGCCCAAGGAAGAGGGGGAGGAAATTCTGGGACCGGAATTCCCCTACTTGAGCACCATTGGTGCACTCATGTACCTCGTGAATTGTACACGGCTGGATATTGCTTTCGCTGTCAATTTGCTTGCTAGGTACAGTTCTGAGCCTACCAATAGACATTGGAAAGGTATCAAGGACGTCTTTCAATACCTGCAAGGGACCAAAGATCTTGGGCTGTTTTATAGGAGGAATCAAGACCTATCATTGGTAGGCTATGCTGATGCAGGGTACCTGTCGGACCCGCACACTTCCAAGTCACAGACTGGGTATGTTTTTCTTTGTGGCGGAACTGCAATTTCCTGTAAATCGTCTAAGCAAAGTCTTGTATCGACTTCGACGAACCACTCAGAAATCATAGCGCTATATGAAGCATCACGAGAGTGTGTGTGGCTTCGATGGATGATTCACCACATTCAGCAGACGTGTGGATTGAACACCATACAGACCCCCACCATTATCTATGACAATAATGCAGCCTGTGTTGCACAAGTACAGTCGGGTTATGTGAAGAGTAATCTCACAAAGCATATCAACCCCAAGTTCTTCTATGCACATGAATTGCAGAAGACGAATGAAGTGAGGATCTTGCATACTAAGTCGTGTGAAAATCTTGCTGATTTGTTCACTAAATCATTACCGGCATCATCTTTTGAGAGGTGTGTTCGTGGAATCGGTATGATGAGACTTAGAGAGATGCCAGACTCAGGGGGAGATTCTTCACACCCCCGTCTGTGAATCTCGATCCAGATGATTGAGTACTCAACCTGATGATTGAGTGAATTGTACTCTTTTTCCCTTATGTGAGTTTTCCAGATGTTTCTCATATTGAGGTTTTTAATGAGACAATTCGTGCGACATGAGGAGACGTATACTATGTGCTCTTTCTCCATATTTTTCCCACTGGGTTTTTCGGAGTTTTTGAGACATAGACAATACGGGATGACGGACCAAGGGGGAGTGTTGGGAAACCGGCCGTGCGCGTAGCGTATGGGCCCACCCTTTCCTTGGGTGGGGGGTTTTCCCTCTAGAGTTTGGTACTCTCCACCTACCCCTCTCGGCTATATATACCCCCTGTATTGTATGGAAAGAGAGACACAATTGATTAATAAAGATCAGTCCAGACTATATTTCCGTGTCTCCTTTTACTTTTCGCATCTGTGATTGCGCCGCGTGTACGACTACTTCGACTACGCTCTCGCTCTACGATCTTGGACCGGACTCGCCGGCAAAGGTTGTGGAACAGTTTAGAGGCGTCCTAAAAAACCATTTGTCGTTTTTTTTTTTTTGAGGGTGAACCATTTGCCGTTTAAAAGCCAAGTTTTAGAGCCCTGTAAACTTTCTTGCAGGCCCAACAAATAAGGCTTCTTTTAGGGCTGAGTTTCATCCTCCGGCCTGTAAAAGTCCCGAATTTATGCATATCCAGCCCTTTTGGGGTGGGCGTCGGCTAGAGATGCCCTGACAGTTGCGAAAACCTTTTTTTTTAGCTGGGAAATGATGCTTTAGTGTCCTTCGCCGCCGCCGCCGTCTTCCCTTTCCCACGCGATGCCCTCGCCCGTCAGCCGAGTGGCCACCTACTTCCGCCGCGCGCGCCTCGTCGACGCGCTGCGCCTCCGCCTCCGCTCCCCTTCCTCCTCCTCCTCCCCGCTGCCGCCGCCACCCGACGACCCGGTGGTCGCGCTCCGCGGCATCCGCGTTGCGCCCACGCCGGCGTCGGCTCTTGCCTTCTTCCGCGCCCTCCCCTCCCCCGCGCCGCTTCCGCACTTCCACGCGCTCGCCGCCCGCCTCGCCAACCCCGCGTCACTCCCCGACCTCCACTCCCTACTCGCCTCCTTCCCCCTGGCCCCTCCCCCGCTCCTCCGCCTCCGCCTCCTCGCCAAAGCTGGGGACCACCCGGGCGCCCTCGCCGCCTTCGCCTCCATCCCGGCCGCCCCGCACCGCCCTGCCGAGGCGCACAACCTCGTCATCCAGCTACACGCCGGCGCTGGGGACTACGCCGCCGCTGTCGATGCGTTCGGCGCCATGGTCCGCGAGGGCGCGCTCCCCAACATGCGCACCTACACCGTCGTCATCGGCCACCTCGTGGCCGCGGGATTCGTCGACCAGGCGCTCGAGGTGTTCCGGCTCCTGCCGTCGCTGCGCACGCAGCGTACCACCCATCAGTACAACGTGCTCGCCGTGGCCCTCGCGTCGGCCGGCAGGTTCGACCAGCTACGGTGGCTGGTCCACGAGATGGTGGCCGTCGACGGCATCTTGCCCGGGCCGCAGATGCGGGCCGCCATCGCCGCCATGAGGGAAGCCGGCCACACGGAGGGAACGGAGGACTTCGTCGTGGAGTTATCGCCGGACGCTAGGATCCCGTACGCAGTGGGCGAGGGAGACAGCGAGGAGGAGGATGATGGTGATACGGACCGGTGCGGAGCTAAAAAGGAGACGCATCTGAAGCCATGGCTGGACCCGCGCGAGCTCGCGAGGGCGCTGGAAGCCTGGCACCCCGAGGACGTGGCGGAGCTGGAAGCGGCCGGGATTGTCTGGACGCCGCGGCTAGTGTGCAAGCTCCTGCGCAATTTCAAGAAGCCAGCGACGGCCTGGGAGTTCTTCTGCTGGGTGGCATGCCGCCCAGGGTTCGCGCACGACCGCTACACCGTGATGAGGATGGCCGCCAGCCTCGCCCACGCCGGCCGCGTCGAGCTGGTGGAGCGCCTGCTCGCCAAGGTGCGCGCCGACGGCATCCTCCTCCCGTTCGTCACCCTGCGGCTAGTCATCGACTTCTACGGGCTCTCCAAGGAGGCCGACGCGGCGGTCCGGGTGTTCAGGGAAGCCGACTCCATCTGCGGGCCCGTGTCGCGGCCCAACCTGGCGCTGCTCTTGTCGTCGCTGCTGAGGACGATGGCCAAGTGCCGCCGGGGCCGCGACGCCACGGAGCTGCTGGAGGAGATGATGACGACGCGGGGGGTGATCCCGGACCTGCAGACCTTCTCGGGGTTGATGGAGCACCTGGCCGGCGCGGGCGACCTCAAGGGCGTGCATAGGCTGTTCGGGATGGTGCGGCAGTGCGAGCTGGTGCCCGACGGGCACATGTACGCCGTGCTGATCAGCGCCTACTGCAAGCAGGAGCGCGCGGCGCTTGCGCTGAGGCTGTTCGACGAAATGCGAACCGCCGGGGTCGTCCCTGACTCCCCCACCATGGCGCTGCTGGTGAAGAGCCTGTGGCGGGAGGGGAAGCTCCGGGAAGCGGCGCTGGTCCAGGAGAGGTGCGAGGAGATGATGGCGGCGCGTGGTGGCGGCGGGCTCCCTGGGGCTAGCCTGGGCCACGTGTGGACGGTGAGCGCCGCGGACCTGAACAAGGTGTACGGCATCTACTCCGGCTGCTTCCCGAAGCCTGGTGCAAAGAATTTGACGGCGGATCGAGCCGTTGGTTGATGCTCCACTTGAGAATTCAGATATATCAGTTGATCCAGACCAAGAGCACGACAGTGTCTGTGTCACTGCAGTGCAGCTGTAGAGGGAGGGAGCATGTCAGCGACGATGACGATTAGTTCTGAGGTGAAATAATCGCCATGGGAGATCAATGCTAGCTTCTGCACAAGTGTTGCAGGATCTCTTGTGGCGTCGATTAAATCATAGAACGCCTTAGTTTAGCCCACCTTGTGTTGTTCTGCTCTTCTTCTTTTTTCAGTTCATACGGTGTTTATTCCATGAAAATGAAGAACACAATTCGGACCTGGTTACTCTGGAGACTGAAGGCAGCAGTACAGTTAAGATCAACTTGCAGCTAGGATTGTAGACGAACTCAGGCAATGGTGTGCAGCAGGAGATGGCGTTTCGGAGTTTAGTGTGAGAGAGTAGTTTTTTTCTTTGCTTTGGTGTATGCGTATGCGAGGACGGCATTATCTTGTAAATTTTCTCTATCTTTCTACTCTCTCCGTTTCATGATTATAAGATGTTTGTATGTGGCCTATATACAGATCAAAATAGTGAATTTACACACTGAAACACATCTAGATACATGATGTTTCGAAAAAAAAAGTATAACATCCACTAGTGGAAAATACCCCTATAGTCCCGGTTGGTTTGGGCCATTCGTCCCGGTTCCCCAACCGGGACTAGCAAATCGGGACGAAAGCTAGTCCCGGTTGGGACACCAACCGGGACGAATGGGGGGGCACGTGGCCCGGCCACAGGCAGCAGGGGCGGAGGGCTTTGGTCCCTGTTCGTATTACGAACCGGGACGAATGGGGAGGGTCTTTCGTCCCGGTTCGTAATACGAACCGGGACTATTGTCTCGTCAGATTCTTTCCCTTTTTTCAGAAATTTCAGAAAATTGTTTAAATTTGTAAAATGAATAATGCTTATTCTGTAATTCATAAAAATATGAATAAAATACCAAAATGGGCAGAAAAATAAGACCTATTTGATTATGTCAAATGCATGCATGTTTAAAAAACTTAAATTAAATGTTTTTTAGAACTACAAAAATGCCACTACTAGTGAAATATGGTGAACCACTATTACACATATCGTCACGAATATATTACACACGAGTTTCATTCTTATATATATACATCTCTTTTACAGTCACTATTTAATTTCAACCTAGCTTATAGTAGTATTCTCCTTTCGGATTTAGGACCTCTGCATCTAAGAATCCAGCAAATTCCTCTTGAATTGCTCGTATGCGATCATGTGGTAGAAGGCCTTCTCGCAACCGTTCGATCTAATTAAAAAAGGGTCAATATATATGAATGAAAGTAATTGGCAATAAACTAAAATTATGAATATTGCATACGCACTTCAAGTTGTTTTAAGATTCTGCCCTTCTCACAGCACGTCTGACGAATGAACTCACAGACGTAGTATCCACATAAATGATTCCCACTTCCCTGGCTCAAGCACTTTACGGGAACAGAGTTCAATCAAAATAATAATCAAGAATGGTAATGGTATTGAACTAGAATCAAAGAGATGCGCGGATGTAGGTAGTAATACTTACATTTATTGGTTTAAATGTAAGCTCCTTCGCCCACTCACCCCTAGCCCTGGTGGTGAATCGTTTCTAAGCTCTGACCGGCAAAGAAAATGAATAAAGGAGTTATATATTAATTACTTGCTATCAGTAAATGAACGGAAAGTTGCCGATATAGTGCCATAATATGATTGAAATTACCTCTGGAGGCATTGCTGCATGTCCGTCCATTCCTTAAGAGATTTATGTAATGAGTCCATGACAAGTACTATTCCTTTGTCAGGCATAATGATTAGCAGAATAAAGTGGAAGCAGCACACGCATAAGTCAACAATTATACACTTAACATCGAGAAATTAAGCGAAATAGAATGTGTAGTAACACTTACTTGAAGTTGTAAGGAAATAGTATTTCTCTTTTGGTTTCGTTAAACCGTAACGCATTTACCAAGTTATTCTCTGTATCGTCGTAAAAATCATGGAGGCTTTTTTCATGAACGTAATCTGGGTCAACGAACCCAATGTCATAGATTTGTCCTCTTTTGTATTCGAGAATCTTTATTCTGCATAATTAATATAGTGATGAGTAAGATTATAAATGCAATGAACGAGGTGAGCTAGCTAGAGACTTAATTACAGAAATAATACTTACAGACAATAGGCACTGATGATAGCTTTGTCAAGGGCCTCTTGTTGGTATAACTGAAATAATTCAGAAAATTCAATCATTACCACGCCAGCTCCATGCCCGTAATCATCGTTCTTATATCCCACGTAGATCCAATTTTCCCCTTTCTTTGAGTTTGTCATGTACCAACTATGCAATCTTCGCATTTTTGTTGGTAGATCTTTGACTAACTCAGGTTTGACGAGAGGACGCCCGTGCCGGTATATGTATTTTGGAACTATGTCTTCGTGGAATTGTATTTGGGTGTCTAAGTACTGAGCAATAGACATGCCCCGAGCAGAGGCTGCTTCTCCGTACATTGCAACAAACTCAGGATCGATGCCGACCGCACCTCTTCTCGACCCCACCTCGGTATTGGAAGACACTTTGAGCGGGGGGCACGATTGTTTTTTCTGTTCTCCGAGCTGGGGAACTGATTTCCGGCTTGCACTACTACTCTTCGACCGCTGTTTATTTGCCCGAACCGACTTGAGAATAGAGCGGTCATAGTCTGGTGTCAGCTTTGGCGGGGGTTGGGCCATATTTTTCAGCATTTTCACGACATCGGCATGTTCTTGTGGGGTGGAGGGGAACTCTGGCTCTTTCGGCTTCTTGAAATTAGCAAACCATGCGTCGCATTCGGCCTTTACGTACACCGCATTTTCCTCCGGTGTACGGTCGTAAGGTCTCTTGGCAAGATTCTTGTGAGGTACTTTTGGGTGGGGTGACCGCTTACGTTTCGGTGATCGGTTTTTATCGAACCCCAGAGTACCCACACGCGGCGCCGGAGAAGACTTACGCGGCGGCGGAGACGGCTGTGCTGGAGACTGAGGCGGCGGAGACGGCTGCACTGGAGACTGGTGAGGCGGCGGAGACGGTGCATGAGGCGGCGGTGACGAAGAGGACTGTTGCGCTGGAGAGTGGTGAGGCGGCTGCGGTGGAGAGGACTGTTGCGTTGGAGACTGGTGAGGAGTCGATGGCCTTGGCGGCCAGTTTGGAAGCACGATGAATTCCTTTCGCCATAGAATGGTCCCTTTCCTGGCTTCTCCAAGTTCAACCACCTCCCCATCTTCACCTGCAGGGTGTTCAAGCTTCAGCTCCTCAAATCCTTTACTAACTTCATCCACCCCGACAACAGCGTAGCCATGAGGAACCGGGGAGCAATGGAAAGTTGGTGTAGGCCCAATTGGTACGGCATAGCCGACCGCCACCTTCATGGTTAAGTTGAGCACTTTCACATGTAGCTCACAAGGTGTGCTCTCCGTGATATCATCCACTGGGTAGCGACGAAGAGGATCCGTCGTCAGTGCATCATCAGCCGGGACCATGCTCGAAGCCACGCTGCTTTTCCGATATGATGGGTCGGTAGCATCGACTGCAGCTTCTACAACGTGCTGCTGAGATAGGCCGGCAGTGCCTTGCTGGCTAAGTCGGTCAATTTGATCCTGCTGCCGCTTCATTGTTTCTTCTATATGACGCAGCCGGTCTGCAGCAGCGCTTGCTTCCCTTGCCTCCCTTTCCTTTCTCCTCATATAACTTTTATCGGGAAATATTTTCCTTTCCGCGGAAAACCCATGTGCCCACGGCTTGGAGCCTGGGGTGCCTCGTGTTCGTCCTTCGTGTTCGGGATTCCCAAGGGTGCGTGCAATCTCGTCATTCTCTCTATCGGGACGGAACCGTCCCTCTTCAACATCCTTGTGTGCTTTCAAAATTAACTTTGCTAAATTTGCTACATTTGCAAATTTTCTAAAATAACAACCTAAATTTTCTAAATTTGCAAGATAACCTAAATTTACAAGACCTAAAATAACAACCTAAATTTTGAACAAACATTAATAAAATAACTTTGCAAAATTTTCTAACTCTTCTAAATTTGCTAAAATTTCTAAATTTACTACACTAATTAATATTTTTTTAAACTAACTAACTAAATCTAAAACTAACTAACTAAAATTACTAGTGCACTAACTAACAAAATTACTAACTAATCATTTAAATTACTAACCGGGACGGTGGAGGCTGGCGCGGGCGCGGTGGAGGCCGGGCGGCCCGCCGGAGGGGACGGCGTGGGCGCGGTGGAGGCGGAGGGCGGCGCGGGCGCGGTGGAGGGCGGACGGTGCGGGCGCGGTGGAGGCCAGACGGCGCGGGCGCAGTGGAGGCTGGACGGCGCGGGTGCGTGGAGGAGCGCGGAGAGGGCGGCACCGGAGGAGCGGACGGCGAGCGGCGGCGCGGCGGACGGAAAAATTCGGCAGCCTGACGGCAGGAGATTGAATTTCCGCGCGCTGGTCCTTAGCGAAAATGAGAAATTGGGGGAAGAAGAAGAGGCAGAGCAGTTTTAAAGGAGGCAGACCTTTCGTCCCGGTTGGTGGCACCAACCGGGACCAAAGGCCTACCCTTTCGTCCCGGTTGGTGGTACCAACCGGACCTAAAGGTCATTTTCGGCGGCACCGAAAAGGCGCGCGCCAAAATACCCTTTGGTCCCGGTTCGTGGCATGAACCGGGACCAATGCCCTGAAAATTTTAAGTTCTTAATGTTGTTCCCGCCTTTTTTCAGAAAAATGCAATTAAAATGCAATTAAAATATCAGAAAAATGCAATTAAAATATCAAATTGTTGATAAAAATGTAATCTATCTATTTATGGAAAATTCATTTTTTTAGATTATAGGGGAATTCATTTAATTACAAAATTTGGAATTTGAACTCCATTAAGTCATTAATTAAACTTATAAATTCAATATTTTTTCATCTGTTTATCAGAAAAATGCCATTAAAATATCAAATTGTTGATAAAAATGTAATCTATCTATTTATGGAAAATTCATTTTTTTTATATTATAGTGGAATTCATTTAATTACAAAATTTGGAATTTGAATTCCATTAAGTCATTAATTAAACTTATAAATTCAATATTTTTTCATCTGTTTATCAGAAAAATGCCATTAAAATATCAAATTGTTGATAAAAATGTAATCTATCTATTTATATAATTTATATATATTCATCTAATTTATATCTATTGAATTAATACATATGTATTTTTGCCATATTATTGAATCTCACTAAACTTTCAACATGAAAAGTGTTTAAATTTGAGCTCCAACGGTGCATTTGATACGGTACAGAATAACAACAGTGGATCAGTTGTCCTAACAATCTTAGTCATACTCCTGCCTAGGCCTATAATACTCGTACTCGTAGTCGCCGTCATCATCGTCGTCGCTGTCATCGTACTCATACGGCGCTCGTGGCTCGAACCTCGACGGGTGAGCACCCCCGGACTGCATGTTAGGGTAGCGCAGGCGGGGGTTATCGCCAGCCATGATGTAGTTCATAACGCCCTGGAGAGTCCGGCCAGCCTACCACAGCTGACGGCCGGCCTCGTTGAAGTCTGAAGGAGGAGGGCCATCCCCCTCGTACCTGGCGAGCGCCCTCTCACGCCGATTGATGAAGAAGGCTTCCCAAGTCGGGCGGTAGTCGGGATGCCAGCCCGGATCCATCCGCTGCTCCGGTGTGAGCTCGAGGTAGTAGTGGTTCGTGATGGCCGCCCGACGCGCCACACCTTGAGGGTCAGGAGGGACCGGCACGCCTCCGGCGCTCAGCCTCCAGCCGGCGGGGACGCGGTAGCCGGGCGGGCAGGGGTAGTTCGAGGCGGAAAGCTCCTCCGCCTGACGGTAGGTTAGTACGGTGGAAGCCATGGAAGAGTGATGAGGTTGCAGATATGAGTTTAGATGTGATATATATAGTGAGAAATTGCGGGAAGACGAAGGCGGGAAGCGGTGGAAGAAGCACACGGATCGTGTGTTTCCTTCGAGCGCTTATGAGCCGTTGGATCAGAGTTGTGTTTCTTTCGAGTGCTTGTGAGCTGTTGGATCGTGTGTTTCTTTCAAGCGCTTGTGAGCTGTTGGATCAGGGCCTTTAGTACCGGTTCGTGTTACCAACCGGGACCAAAGGGTCTTTCGTCCCGGTTGGAGGCACCAACCGGGACTATAGGCCTACCCTTTTGTCCCGGTTGGGGGTACCAACCGGACCTAAAGAAGCACACGGATCGTGTGTTTCTTTCAAGCGCTTGTGAGCCGTTGGATCAGGGGTGTGTTTCTTTTGAGGGCTTGTGAACTGTTGGATCGTGTGCACATGGATCGTGTGTTTCTTTCAAGCGCTTGTGAGCTGTTGGATCAGGGCCTTTAGTCCCGGTTCGTGTTACCAACCGAGACTAAAGAAGCACACGGATCGTGTGTTTCTTTCAAGCGCTTGTGAGCCGTTGGATCAGGGGTGTGTTTCTTTTGAGGGCTTGTGAGCTGTTGGATCTGCACTCCCACCTCATCCACAGGTACACCTTCTAATCGCCTATAAATAGCGACGTCCCTGCAGTGAACGGCACACAACGAGCGTCTACCTTTGCCACCGAACCCAATGGTTGGATTTAGCCTACCTGCTGGCATGTTCCCTGGCATTATTGTGTTTGTCCTTGTTCACCGGCCAGCCATTGGAGCCACCTCCTGTAGGTCGGTGAATAAGGACAACACAACGACGCTGTTGGAAACACAAGCCCTCAGGTAGGTTGAATCCAACCACTGGATTAGGGTGACACAATGATGAATTGCCGAGTAGGTGGGAGTGGTGGTGGTGGAAGTGGTAGCCATGCCCCTCGGTCGGATCCAAGCAGCTGCAAGGCTCTCTGATGATCTACAACATTCCCAACACTTTTTGGGACGGTCGTTAGATCATCAGAGAAGTCTTGCGGCTGCTTGGATCGAAGGTCGATTTGCTGCTCACGACGACGCGAGACGGATTCGCAAGCTTCCGGATGGGCAAAACCAGTGTTGGATCAGCCACATGACCCTATATGCAAATCATTCGGATTCCCGTCATACAGCCCAACGGTGCATTTGATATGCAGGCACTCACGAGCCACCGTTGGGCTGTATGTCGGGGAAACCGTGTGCATTTGATAAAAGGTTCAATACATTAATTATTACACATCACCAACAACATCCCTATCTAGTGTTCACTTGTTTCTTCGTGTGTGTCCCTTTCTTCTGATTACGCCGTAGCCATGGACAATCTTCATCAGGCAAGAGAACTGCAATGGCGATCACAGACTCTGAAACTAACTTCGACCGGTTCCTGAGCCACGGGGTGCTGAGCCGCCGGCACTGCGCATCCAAAGAGAAGGAACCCTCACAGGGTCATAACTCACGTGAGAAGGAACCCTCTGAAGAAACGACCACCTACTATCATACTGCCTATCCAATAGATACATGTAGCGACGGACGTGCTCATCCTCCTCCCTGATACGGCGACGTACCTCCTCCTCGGGGGCCGGCTCCCTCTGCACCGAGCGTGGCCCACGTGACGGCCACCACAGAAGATCCGGGTCGACGACGTCAACCGGATTCCTCACCAAGCTGCATGTTCCGGGAGGTAGCACCTCCCAGTGCCAGCCCGGTGGAGCCCAGTCTCGCACATCGCCCCTCTGGTCCAACATGGACATCGTCCCCGAGAACACCTTAGTCAAAAATGCCTAAGTCAAAATTTTGTTACAATGGAAGAGTGATGAGGTTGCAGATGTGAGTTTAGATGTGATATGGCAATGGCGGCCAAGCCTACATATATATAGTGAGAAATTGCGCGAAGACGAAGGCGGGAAGCGGTGGAAGAAGCCGAAAGTCTCCTTGTGTTTTTGTTTAATCCAGGAGTCAGGCTTCTCTGGGTTTTTGGAGCGTACAATATTCTTGTGTACCTCGATATACGGAGCCATGAAGGTGGAACTTTATAGAACTTTGTAGTGTGCTTGAATGAAAGAATGCCCGTCCCTATATATCATTGCTTTCTTTCCTAACGTGCCTTTTCCACTAAGTCTACCCTCATGCCGCGATTCAGGAAGACCAATCGACTTAATGTCGGGAATAAAGTCAACACAAAACTCAATGACCTCCTCTGTTCCATAGCCTTTGGAGATGCTTCCTTCTGGCCTAGCACGGTTATGAACATATTTCTTCAAGACTCCCATGAACCTCTCGAAGGGGAATATATTGTGTAGAAATACAGGACCGAGAATTGCGATCTCGTCGACTAGGTGAACCAGGAGATGCGTCATAATATTGAAAAATGATGGGGGGAACACCAACTCAAAACTAACAAGACATTGGGCCACATCCTTCTGTAACCTTGTCAGACTTTCTTGATCGATTACCTTCTGAGATATTGCATTGAAAAATGCACATAGCTTCACAATGGGTACTCGAACATTTTCCGATAGAAGCCCCCTCAATGCAATCGGAAGCAACTGCGTCATAATCACGTGGCAATCATGAGACTTCAGGTTTTGGAATTTTTTATCTGCCATATTTATTATTCCCTTTATATTTGACGAGAAGCCAGCCGGGATCTTGATACTGCTCAGGCATTCAAAAAATATTTCCTTCTCTGCTTTCGTAAGAGCGTAGCTGCTTAAGTAATGACGCCCTTTATCCGTATGATTGTTGTTTGGGTCTTTCATACGCTGCTGGTCCTCCCTTGCTTTCGGTGTATCTTTTGTCTTCCCATACACGCCGAGGAAGCCTAGCAGGTTCACGCAAATATTCTTTGTCACGTGCACCATGTCGATTGAAGACCGGACCTCTGGGACTTTCCAATAGGGTAGCTCCCAAAATATAGATTTCTTCTTCCACATGGGCGCGTGTCCGGTAGCGACGTCTTTCGGAACAGATTGACCGCCAGGACCCTTTCCAAAGATTACTTCTATGTCCTTGACCATACCAAATATAGCATCACCATTAGGGAGGTTAGGCTTCTTCCGGTGATCTGCCTCACCATTGAAATGCTTGCCTTTCTTTCTTACGGGATGACTGCCTGGAAGAAATTGACGACACCCCAGGTACACGACCTTCTTACATTTTTCCAAATATGTACCTTTAGTCTTATCTAAACAGTGCGTGCATGCGTTGTATCCCTTGTTTGACTGTCCTGAAATGTTACTAAGAGCAGGCCAATCATTGATGGTTACGAACAGCAACGCTCGTAGGTCAAATTCCATCTGTTTGTGCTCATCCCACACACGTACACCTGGTATGGCCCACAACTGCAAAAGTTCATCAACTAATGCCCTTAGGTACACATCAATGTCGTTGCCGGGTTGCTTCGGGCCTTGGATGAGAACGGGCATCATAATGAACTTCCGCTTCATGCACAACCAAGGAGTAAGGTTGTAGATACATAGAGTCACGGGCCAGGTGCTGTGACTGCAGCTCTGCTCCCCAAAAGGATTCATACCATCTGTACTTAGACCAAACCATAAGTTTCTTGCGTCACCTGCAAAGTTTGAGAACTCTCTCTCGATTTTTCTCCACTGCGACCCATTGGCGGGGTGTCTGTAATACCCCAGTATTTAGCAACCAACGAAGGGTAGAAGTATGATTTTGTGCATCTGCATGCATGCATCTGAAAATCCGAATAAATTTTTCGCAAAATAAAAACCTGGAGGGATTGGAGATCATTCACCCTCATGAATAGAGTTTAGCTCATCTGAGGTGAATGTGATAAGTTTTGACATGACCTCCAGGCATTTTACTGGTTGCGGGAAATCAGATCCAATTTGTTTTATACAAATGATATTGAATTGGAGAACTTATTTAGATGAATAACAAAATTATACATGCTTATATAAATAAGAGAATAACTCATAAGTAAATTACCAACTCAACACCTATCACAACTCAAAGAGTTATTAAAACAAAGTAAATAATGTAATTGGTTGAAAACCAGAAAACTTTGCCTTTACTTTGCCTCAACCTTAAAAGCTAATACAAAAGCTTAAGTAATCATATTTTACAACAAAATTGATCTTCTTATTTGATCTTAGCTTCTTATCTTCAAATCTTTCCAAAGACATTCCTGCAAGACAAATCAAATAAGAAAGAAACTTGGGATGAGATTCAAAGGCTTTGTGTGTTATATAGAAGTAGTTTGGTAACAAGATCAGCTACCTTGTTAACAGATTTCTTTTGTATACCTAAAAGCAATTGAATGTCAAATAAATTAATTAAGGTTCAAAACAAAGTTCCTTGTGATCCAAAAATGTTTTCCTTCACCACAAGGGTGAGGCAACTTAATATTGGAGCTTAAGTAATGGATATTAGGAACTTGCCCTAATATTCAAATGTTGACTAGAGGGATCAACTTTACTTCAAAGGCGACAAGGGATTATGGATCAGACTTGGATCAGCTGAATCATCTGGAGTCAAGCAGTCAACAAGGATGAGGAGCAGCATTTGATCAATACAAGAGAAGGGACAAAAGGCATCATTGATCTTTTGACCAAGAAGGCAAAGTATCAACCTCTTCATCCAATCAAGTTCCTATCTAAGAAAGCCACATAAAAATATTTCTCCAATGGAATAAATCCCAGGGAAGAAGATAGCCCAATGATAAAGACCACATATATGAATCTTACAAAGATACTTGAGAATCCCAACCTTGTAATAAAATGATTAATAGTTCATCATGTTCATGGCAAGTATGCTTTTGAACACAAGAACTAAGGTGCAACTAAAATAAATGGTGAATACATTTAAATGACTAAAACATATCTCTATTTTTTTAAATGGGACTAAGATGTTTCAATAATTCAAAACAAAAATATGTGGAGCTTCTCTACTATATTAGGAGCATCCATGAATTTTTCTATGATTTTTGGACTTATTTAAAAAGCCCTAATTAAATGTATTAAGTTGCTGTTTTAATGAATTGATTAATTAAGGAAAAGACCAGGGGGTTTTCTGCAAAATTCTTTTCTTTTCTTTCTTCTTCTTCCCGCGCCAGAAGGACGACGCCGCGCCGCCGTGCCACCTCTTGCCTGCTTGCCTGCTTGCCGGAGGGATAAGAACCGGAGAAGACGTCCCCATCTATCTCTCTCTCGCTCACTCTCCCCCCCTCGCTCTGTCCTCTCTCTTCTCTCTCTTTCTTGACCCGAAACCCTAACCCTAACCCGTACGGCCGCCGCCGTGCCCCTCAAATCGCCGATGAACCATCGAGCCAGAAGACCGGAGACCTTGTCCTTCATCTTTGCCTCGTCGTCCGCTACGCCGTGGTGCCTGGCGCGCGTGCTGGGAAGGACGGAGACCGTGGAACGCGTCCGGCGTCCCGAACGCCGCCGCCCGGAGTCGAGCTTGATTTCGTCGCCACCGTTGCTTCCCCGACGCCCAAACCTTGTCCACTGCTCTCGCGGTGAGCCCCTTTATCGGTTGCACCCTTCAGCTTCATCGGTTGCATCCTAGCTCTTCGGATTTGAGTTTGGCCGTCGTGCGCCGCCGCGGCATGTCATCGCCGTGGTAGCTCCGGCGACCATAAAGGGGCGGCGCAGCCACCTTTAGGTCGGCCTCAGCCCCGCGCACCTCAAGCGCGTGTCCGCGTGGTCGGGGAAGGCCGGAATCGGCCGGAGCATCGTCGATTTTGGCCGCTGCTCCTGTGCTGACGTCATGTGATGTCAGCCGACGTTAATCTTTTCCAAAAATATTAAATCCCTGACATGTGGGACCCTCTGGCAGCTATTTAAATAATTCCAGAAAATGTTTAAAAACTGTAAATTCAATAACTTTTATTCTGTAATTCAGAAAATTACAAATAATATACCAAAATTCTTAGAAAAATGAAACCTATTTAAGTATGACAAATTCATTCATAGTTTAGTAACTAAAATTAAAAGTTGTTTAGAATTACCAAATTGCCACTTAATCATCACTTAAAATTTTGAAATTCAAATAAATTCCAAAAATTAAATAAAAATATGTTTTCAACTCCAAATTTTATACGGTTTTCAAATATAATTTTTATTTAATTTATTGAACAGGATTTATTGAATGAAAAATACTAAGATCCATAAATGGATATGATTTCAATTATTTTAAAATAATTTATTTGAAAATAATGTTCTTATGTAATTAATTCAAAGGTAGTAAGTGGAATTGAATTGTACTAGCTTATAAAACAACTAGTTTTCTAAAAATAAAATAAATTTGAAATATAAGTTCAAAGCATAAAATTTGAACTCAAATACCTTTATGTAAATGACTGTCCTGTTATTCATCCTAGGTAAAACACACAAAAAGGAGTTCATTTGAAAATCAATCACTCTAGTATTAGTACTTTTTGATAGTAGTTAGATAAAATAAAATTATGAAATAAATGCAATCCTTAACTAAGCACCTGTAGTTGTTTATTAATCATGTAAAACATTACTTCGTTAATCATAACAAACACTTAAGTCTGAATGTGATAACAACTCAAAGTATTTCACCTTTAACAAAGTAATCAATAACACTAAGCGCTTACTTGTGAGTTTGGGTATTTTGGGTTATATACGATGCATCTCATATTTATGCATAATAGCATATTGCAAGTGTTTCCAGTAGTCCTTACCCGGACTACTTTGCTGTTTTCAGATCTCCGGGTTCTGACGCAACCCTAGAACCCCGAAGGGCATGAACTGCCACCTCTATCACAGGCAAGTTCATCACTTGCTCATATCTCTTTGAAATACTTGTTAAAGAAACTATTTTCAAACTCTATATTACTATCACCTATTCCAAGAAAGCATAAAGCTATTTTCTGAATAACATGACTATTGGTTGTCTACCTACTTGGTGGTAACCTACTATGGAGGGCAGGTGGGACCATGGTAAGATGAATTGGTCCGGAGGTTCCACTTGCACGGGAAAGTATTACCTAGGAATTAACAACAAATGCCGTCATAATGATTGCGCCGTAAAGACGCGTTAACCATAAGACCTGGAATGGGACCGGAAATGCCATCTGTACTTCTCTCGGACGCATGTCAACGGGCAGCCAGTTCCGTACGCTGTAGATCTTGCGAGACTACATGCAACATGGGTGGGACCCCGTAGTTCCCACGGTTTCTGGTGCCTATGATGGTCTGCAAGGGGGTGCCTAGGTATTGCTTCCTTGCGAGGAAGGATATCAGGGGTGATTCTGCTATGCATGAGTTAGTCTGCAAGGGGATGCCTAGATAGTTCTACCTGACGGGGTAGATTATCAGGGGTGATTCTGCTGTGCATGAATTGGGTGGGCATGCGTTGTGCGGAGAGGCACGGTGAATGACTTGGATCAAAAACTGGGCCCCACACCAAAGAGAGTGTGGACAGGAACTTAAGCCTGGTTGTGCAACAAAGTCTTGATCTCTTATGGGTAAAGTAACGCACCTCTGCAGAGGGTAAAAAAGTGTAACATGTTACTCCCTGTTCCGGGAAGGAGCTGCGAACGCTGCAGGAAAGGAACTCCATGAAAGTTCTAGCCCTGTGAAGGATGACGGGCATAGTCTTCAGAAATAAAAGCAACCTCTTGAAGAAATGTTTACAAAAACCTTGCATTAAGCTTAAGGCTCCCTGGAGTCTAAAGCTGTAGCTAGTGCATCAAACTTCCCACCGTACATAATGGACTTGCTGGGTAACGCTGGTTACTCACTCTTGCCCTTTTGACCCCCTGCTTAGAATCTTAGAGCCATCAAAGGAGTTGACGGTGGATCATCACGATATCGAGATCTTCAACAAGGAGTCAACCGCTACTACACCAACCGAAGCACGACGACAACTATGGCCACGAAGGAGCAATGTCAACGATGTTGAGGAGATCACTCTGCCAACGGAGGCGACCACGACTTTTGAAAGGATAAGTACAATAGGAAATAGAGATACTCCAGATAGAGTAGATTAAGGTTGTGGCAACAGCAGTAGTGGATGAGGAAATAGAGCTAGAGTTAATCTCCAGCTTAGTGCTACGAATTGGCTCTTCTCTGGATTTCATTTGCACGAGGCTATCCTCTATTTATCGAGGAGGTTCTCGAGATTTTGTATTGAATATGGTTGTAATCCTATAGTGTTACCTTGGACCTGCTATGTTTCTGTTGTACCACTCTGAGGGATGTAATATTCACGGATAGGTCCTTCTGTGAGTATTATGTCAACGACTTGCACACTACACCATGCAGTGGTGTGCTGGGTCACCGCAGTGTCTCAACTTCCCGTCTTTCTTACACTCTTCTTTGTGTCATCGTAACAACCTGACATGCTATTTGTTTCTGAACAGACGTTTCAACCGTGGTATTATAGGAGCATACCACATAACCTTAGCAGGAATCCTCTTCCAGGGGGGCTCGTCATCGCCCTCAACATCACCAGGGTCATCTTGTCTGATCTTGTACCGCAGTGCAGTGCATACCGGACATGCATCCAAATTCTCGTACTCCTCACCGCGGTAAAGGATGCAGTCATTGATGCATGCATGTATCTTCTGCACATCTAATCCTAGAGGGCATATAGCCTTCTTTGCTTCGTACGTAGTCTCGGGCAATTCGTTATCCTTTGAAATCTTCGGCTTCATTATTTTCAATAACTTCTCAAATCCCTTGTCAGATAAACCAGTCTCTGCCTTTCATTTCAGCAATTCCAGTATGGTACCGAGCTTTGTGCTACCATCTTCGCAATTTGGGTACAACAACTTTTTGTGATCCTCTAGCATGGCCTCCAACTTCAGCTTCTCCTTTTCTGTATCGCATTCTCGTTTTGCATCAGAAATGACCCGACCAAGACCATCATCGGGCTCATCTGACGCCTGTTGTTCTTCACCTCCTTCTTCTTCATTGTCTTCCATCGCAGTATCACCGTATTCTTCAGGGAACATAGGATAGTTGTCATCATCCTCTTCTTCTCCATTGTCTTCCATCATAACCCCTCTTTCTCCGTGCTTGGTCCAAACATTATAGCTGGGCATGAAACCTCTCCGAAGCAGGTGGCCTTGAAGGGTTCTTGAGGAAGAATGCTCCTTGACGTTCCGACAGTCCACACATGGACAAGGCATAAAACCATCCTCTTTGTTTTCCTCGGCCACAACGAGAAATTTATGCAGGCGTGCAATAAAATCGGGACTGCGTCGGTCGCCGTACATCCATCGCTGCCGTTCATCCATCTGCACATCATATAATGAGGTTTATCAAGTACAATTAGAATAACATATTGAATACTGAAATGACCACCGTACATCGACACATGCAATATTTCTGTATCAATTATAGATGAAAAGGATAAAGTTGCTAACCTCGGTCGAGGATATCATTTTGTGTGAACTTAAGTGTGGCTCGGGCATTTCATCGAACACATCTTGTACGTGGCAAAGGAAAAAAAAAATAGCACCCACTTCCCACCAATCCAAGCAAAAAAAAAAATAACAGAGAGAAGAAGAGGGGGGGGGGGGGTGTTACGTATATAGGCAGGGGAGGGGCATTAGTCCCGGTTCGTGCCACGAACCGGGACCAAAGCTCGGGCATTAGTCCCGGTTCGTGGCACGAACCGGGACCAAAGCCTCCGCGACAGCTTTGGTCCCGGTTCGTGGCACGAACCGGGACGAATGTCCCCAACCGAACCGGGACCAATGCTCCATGGGCTCCTGGCAGCTCGAACCGGGACCAATGCCAGGCATTGGTCCCGGTTTGTATGGGAACCGGGCCTAATGCCTTTTTCTGGCTTTCCCAAAGCCTCTTTTTCTACTAGTGATCTTATACTTGCGAATGGAGAGAGTACGAAAAAACAAGGATACACCTTTGGCCTACTCGAGAAAAAATGTTCACCTACGGAATAATACTTACTCTTTTTTTTATCATGATATGGAAAAAGGTTGCTTAAAATGAGAAACAAGATACTAGAAGTGGGCCTCAAAAATCTAACAAGGCCCTAATCTCAAATAAGTGAACACAATCTAACCATAAGATTCGAAGAAATTTCTTCACCCAACCAAAAACGGGCCAAGAAATCTCAGCTAGAGGGTTTAAAGTATTACTCTCAAGTATCCGCACGTTGCCGTGGCTAAGATACATGTTGGTTGCTACGAGAGAAAAATACCATAATATAATATAAAATAACCAGCTAAACATTTGTTGTTAGGTTGTTCCTTCTCCACTTTATTGCTCTAAAACATGCGTACCTTCTCTAGCTACACTTAAGAAAATGGCATCTTTCTTTTTAACCCGAAAGCAATATTTCACGTTGAGTTTGAGCTTTTTCTTGACATTCTCCTTGGATTGAATCTTTGGAATCTACTTGAGATTGATCTTGGATATCACTTGGTACATCATCATTGGCTTCACCATCATCACATTTGAATGATCTTGTCCTTGAATTTACTCACAACTTGGGGGACTTGTTCTTGTTTTTTATAGGTTGTTTATCTTGTGGAGTTGTGGTGAATCATGCGTACGTGCGTATCAACGGTGTTGACGGTGATGGATCACGGCGATGAGTGAACAAGAGGGGGAGGTGGGGGCGGCGACAAGGGAGCGTCATCACCTCCTCCCTCCCCCCCCCCCCCCCCCCCCCCCCCCACACACACACACACACACACGCACACACAGACACGACATTCCATGTGTTATGATCAGCCGGTGGGGAGGGGCGGAATGTTCAGCATTGTAAATATGTTTTTTTTCTAATTAATCTCTTTTTTCGGAATGTCACTTCGGTTCCCGAGCTCCAGTGATCCCTATGTTTTTAAAAAGTTAAATGTTCTTAAAATAATCTAAAAAATTAAGTTTGTTCTCAATGATGTATACTACAAGCGTGCAAACTCATAATACGAAATTCTGTGTATTATAGACTACACAAAATAGACAAAATCTGGAGATTTCAAACTATGTATTGCTCACCATACACAGATCTGTGCATTTGTCATTTCTATGTAGTTCGTAATACAAAGTATTTTGTATTATGTTGTTGCACGCTGTAGTATAAATTATAAAGAACATGCTCGATTTGATTCAGATTTTTTTTGAACTTTTAAATACTGTATGTATTTTGATTATTCTTTTTAACAGAGCGAGAGTAAGAAATCTCCGCTCCTTTTTTTTGGGACAAACGATACGAGCGCAAAGGCATTCCCACCCCTGCCACCTCTTCCCACTTCTCTTCCGCGCCTCCTGCTCCCTCCTCCTCGCCGTGCTCGCGCTGCTCCCGCTCCAAACCCTCCGCCGCTTCCCCGGTCCCCACTCGCCCGCGCGCCGCCGCGGCCTCGCCGAGCGACCGCCGCGAACTCCTCAACCGACTACTCTCCGCCGCCCCTCTCCCACCGCCTAGACGCCCCCTCCCTCTTCTCCGCCTCCGCGCCCTACGCGGCCCTCCCTCTCCGCGCCACTCGGGAGGTAGCCCGATCGTTCCCCAGCGATGCTGCAATGGACGGGAGGATCGAGGAGGCAGGTGTACGCGGTGAGTTCTCGGACCCACTCCCCTGGGCTCCCGTTCACGCTGCGCCCCAGTAGCGATTAATTTGGGACTTTTGCATGATGCGGGTTATTTCTGTTTGAATCGATTAGGGTTGTTTCAGTACCGCAGCATCGCCAACGGGGGTTGCTGGTTGGCATGTAAATTTCCGAATAGTCGTAGCATGTAGTAGCAGTGTATTTCGTAACGAGGAGCTAACGTTTGGTTGATTTTCTGGGAATCTGACGGCTTTGCGTTCGGCGTGTCTATCCTCCTGTGAAATGAGCAGTCCAGGAAATCCACACAGAGCAGGTAACCTTGTTAAGCCCACACCGGCTTCAAGCCGTGAGAGGGTGCGTTGATTCACACATGGTTACTGTTCTTATGTCGGTGGGGCTGATCTAGATTGTCGGAACGAAATGATGTGCAGGCAGAGGCAGTACTTTGAACAGAAGAAGAGGCAGCAGCAGAGGCCAGGACTAGAGAACCAGGACGACGTAGATGGTGCGGGCGGTCAAGCCTATGGTGACCAGCCGCCTCAATCGCTTGACGTTCTAAGCCTGCAGAATTTGGCTGCTTCATTCAGTCACCGCAACAGCTCTGAAAGTGAGTTTCTATACATGTTGTGTGGCTAATCCTGCTGCTCTTCTAGCACAATGTTGGAGAATCGGTCCGTGTAGGCTGACTAATACCACTCTAGTCAAATAGAAACTTTCAAGTATATGAACCCAACAAACAATGGATCTGGTTTCCTTCATGAATAGAAGCTAAACCAGCATGTTAGTGTAGCTACTCATAAGGACTAGTGAGATGCTCCTTGGGTACATAGATGAATTTTGCGATTCGTGCCTTATTTTTTGTTCGGCATGGTGCTCTCTGGGAGCACTATTCCATGATTAGTGCTGCATGCTTCGTCATGAACCTGAATGACTGTCATACTTTTAGGCTCTCGATATTTCTTAGTATGATCAGTTTACTCTTATCTCAGATGCAGATAGTGCTGTTCCACATGCGGACCATGCAATTTTTAATGCTTCTCCTATGGAGGCGCTAAAGAAGATCACTTCTGCATATAATACCAATCCGAAGGAAACAAGTAAGAGTACAGCCATCTGTATATCAGATGCGGGAGTTC
The DNA here is from genome assembly GCA_012064385.1 of Puccinellia tenuiflora. NCBI lineage: Eukaryota > Viridiplantae > Streptophyta > Magnoliopsida > Poales > Poaceae > Puccinellia > Puccinellia tenuiflora. Next base: position 450,200 of record QRDG01000501.1, on the reverse strand, counting down.
ATTATGCTTATCTTATTTTCTTGTGCAACATGTTTAGCTTAGATATGTTGACAATGTTAATTGCATCCACAAACTTCCATTGTAGGTTTATATGTTCCTCTCTTGAACATGTAGCTGTCAAACAAAGAATGAGATATGCTATTAATTTCTGAACCGTGCAATATGTTTTTTGTTTTGATAAATTTGAGTTCATTCTAAATTAGTTTGCTTCTATGTTGCAGGTTCACAGCCTAGGTCAGTATCTCCATGCGGCATGAATGTATGATGAGAGTGTACTTGATTGGTCTAGTCTTTGTGAGATGTCAATCTTATACCTTTACAGATTGTCATCTCCTGTTGGTCATCAAGATGTTATGGCTGCTGCTAATCCTCATGAAGATCCTCTTGGTTGCAAAATATCACCATCAAACAACTATGGTGCCAAGAAGCGAAATCAAAATGTGGATCTCTACAGTGGTGGTGATGTTTCCTTCAGTACTACCAGTCAATTATTTCCAGTGCACCTAGTGACTGATAATGGTTCAGCTTTATGCATTGCAACTATCTGAAAGGAAATCACTAATGCCATTTATAGCCCTAATAGAAATGCTTAGCTAGGATAGGTGTGAATTTATTTCGTGCAACAAAAATTAAATGGTGTAGTTCACGTATTTCAGTCTGTCAACATGAAACATTGATTTGTAAACATAAATTGCATTATTGGCATTGATTCACTTGTTGTATATTGGTGAAATCTTTTATTTAACTATGTTCTGTCATTGCAGAAGTTTCACTTATCGATTTGGTCAAATATGAGGGATCGAAAAGTAAATCTACCGCCCAACCTGCCCGTGAATCACATGTTTCATTTTCTGTCAAAGGTACATTTTCAAGAACATTTAGTGCATAACCATTTTTTTTAAATGTCAGAACATCTTAATTTGGTCAGAGTTTGTATTGCTTATAACATGTAAAGAATGTTGTTATGCATTTTTTTTGAATGGTTGTCCGCCAAAACATGCATCGAAATGTATGTCATTTGTATTAGAATGAGGACGTTGATATGACACACACCCAGCCACATTAGGAGAGCTAGCAAATCAAACAAGAAAGTGGAAGCAAAAGCGAAAAGAAAAAGAAGAACCAAAACCTATAAGCCTACCCTAGCGCGCAGCGGCAGTCATCGCAATGCCTTGGGGGCAGCTAGCTACCTATTATTGGCTTCATGCAGGACCAACTCCAGGAATACGGGGGCCGCTCCATCAGACACTGCACCATTTTTTTTTCATGCGGCAGTGACTCCAAATAGAGTTTTATGTATTCTCCACAAATACGTTCACCAAATAACATTCATGTTTATAGTTTTGTTTATCAGGTTTACTACTTTAGTAATCACAAGTAGAATTGTTACGGGTTAGAGATCATTAATGTATTTCAGCGTGAAATTTATTGTGATCATTGTGGTACATGTGTGACTTTTAAGTTACTATCCTTGATGAATCCTGGTCCATTTCCTTCTCCTCTTCTAACTGCATACCAAAATGGTTCAGTAGAGATAACTCTGTGTCTGTTTTCAGGCCTTGGCCATGTCAAGATGGAAACTCCTCCCCAGTCACCAAGATCCACGAAAAGGTTTTCTTGCATTGAATGACTCTTTCAGCTATATTGCTAATTCGTTGTAATGAAGTTATAAATAATAGGCAGTTTTCAGTTTTCTCTCTAGTTATCAAATAGTAGACAGTAACTTCGAAAACAGTAGATCATTATTTCTCAATAATAAAACACCCGTGGGCTCATACAGAAATTGCGAGAACTATTGTGAATATTAAATATCTCAAGTTAAATCTTTTCTTACTAGTGTGTAAATAATCTTCAGACACTAGTGGTATTGTTCATCAGTAAGCTATGTAAACTTGCCCTTGCGGCCTAGAAAACTAATTATCAATTCAGTTAATAGGCTTTGGTCCAAATGATTTAATTTTCCCACCTTGCTGCTACAGCTAAAGTAAGCAAAAGGAAGCTCCTTGCCTAAAACAAAAAATCTTGCCTGACATTTTCACACAGGCTCAATGCTACACCCACTAATTATCTTGCCGATTACTTTGGTTCTGCAGGATTTTACCTTTACCACCAAAGGCCATGCGGTACACGCAAAATAAAGCAAGACGGTCTATGCCTTTTGATGCCACAAAGGGATTGGTGAGAATCTCAGCTGCCTCATCCTTTCTTTGGGATCATGTCCAAATTTTATATGATATAGCCACAGAAAAAACATACAAGGCATGCATTAAGTCTAGAAAAAGGTAGAAAACATGATCTTGAAAATTAAGGTGGGTTGGCTACTCATGGGGAGCTAGTGGCTCTATTTCATTTATAATTTCTGACAGTTTTCTTGCCTCAGACTTCTGTATTGAATTCTGTGAGGAAAGGAAACCCTTCTACAGCGATATGATTTATGTTTTTAATTTAATAACTTGACAAAGTAGGCTACTCATGGGGGCTAGTGACTCTCGTTCATTTATAATTTCTACAGTTTTCCTGCCTCAGACTTCTGTATTGAATTCTGTGAGGAAAAGATACCCTTATACAGAAATATGATTTATGTTTTTCATTAAGTAACTTGACAAAGTAACACTAGATTTTTTATTCTTCCCTAACTAGTAATTAAATCTTTAATTCAGAGTGAACTTACAAAAGTTTCTATCCTATCATTTCAACAGGATTCTTTAATGAATGGTATCAGCATGATGAAAGAGCGAACTGCTTCACACCAGATGGGTAGTATAGTAGACGAGTCAAGCTATGAAAGGAGGAAACACTGTTATTTTTCACATTCATTTGAGAACTATAGTGGTAACATCTTTCTTCAGGATGAGGACATGTTTTGTAAACCTCAAGCTCAGGAAGGTTGGCAATGTAAGTTCTGCTGCATCATCTTATTACAGAGTCTGACCACTTGTGGCCTAAGAATATAATATGCTCTATCTTTCTACTGTGGACAGCAAAGCGTGGTAGAACAGATGATAATCTACCTGATGTAATTTCTGAGAGACCGTGGAAGATAGAATCATTCAACTCAGATGATCATTTTCCTATTCCAAGAGTTGATGAATTTGATACATTTGACTATGGCTTTAAAGAACAAAGGTACTTCTCTACTTATATTGAGGTTTGACTAGTAAGTTCTAAGGGGATATGAATAATTCATTTTATCATTGCAGAACCTCAACAAGACCTAGCACAAGATTTCAGACTTCAGGTACAATTGTCTGTGTTTGTGTTGTCCTTATTTTGATGCGCTAGCCAGAATTCCTGTTACTGTACTTTCCCAGTTGATTCCCATCTAGCATGAATAAAATACTCAAGATACATTGTAATGTACATTGATAGTTCTGCAGTTTTATGGTATGTGATGTTTGAATTATGATATACTTGCTTTGTTTTCCTAATTCCTGTTTTTTCTTGACCCTGGATCTGCCTAGCAGGATGCTTTCCATACTGCTGTGACTAATTAGTGCAATCCATCATTTTTGTTCTGAGCCTTACTTGTTTTCTTAATTTCATTTCTTTTAAGGAAATCCATCAGGGCATGACATCTTTTCTGATCAATCCTTATTGGATGATGACGATGATATGCTGCACTTTGACTGGGAAAGGTAAGCACAACAAACCCTCCTTGATATTATATTTACACAACAATCTGACCTCGTTAGCATTTTGGCAGGCAACCACCATTTAAGAAAACACCCTACTCAAACAGCAATTTTGGTCCTTATGCTTGGTCTTCTGAAGTGGTAGATGATTCAGAGAGAAGGAAGAGTCCATTGAGGTATTAACAAATTAACTTTCGGTGTCTTGTTTGAATGGATTCAATGTTTTAAAATGCTTGTATCATATGTCGTACAAAATTGTGAGGAATTTCTTGCTGATCCTTCCAAATTATTCTCTGCAGTGAAGAATCATGCTCATCTGCTGCAGGTCAGTGATGTTTCCTATTAAATTGTGTTACTTTCTCCAGCAATGACTCTTCACATTGACGATTGCTGTGTTGTATAGACTTGGATGTTATGCATTTATATTTATACTCAGTTTTTTCCTCCTTTTGGTTCAATTTCGTAGCAATGGTAGACAGAGCGAGCAAGCCACCACTGTCTGCAAAACGCGAAGAGAATAACATGAATGAGAAGGATGACTTCCATACACGCTTGGATAAGTTAGACATTCCCAAAATGGATGAACATCTTGATGGAATTTCACTATTCAAGGATCAAGAAGAATACCATAAAAGAACAACAGAGCAGAAGAATCTTGAAGCAGATTATTGGCCAGACATGGCAATGGAGCAACAGAGAACTCGAGAACCAAGCTGTCGTTTATCACTTCAGGAGAAATTTGCTGACTGGGGTTCTTCCTCCTCCCATCTGAAGGGCAGCAGTGGACCAAAGAACCCATCAAGTTGCACTGTAATGCGCGAGGATAAACCTTTCAATTCCATTCGAGATATGGGTGGATATCAAACTGTGGGGTCAACTGAAAGGAGACCTGCTTCAAAAGTCCATCCTGTTTTTCACAGACCTGACAGTGCTGTTTTGTATGATGACATTCACCTGCAGAATCCCGTTTCAGATATATTTGGTGACAAAATTGAATTTTCAGACCCATTCGGTGGCACGGGCCTTTGTGGCGACATCGATATGCGTTCTTTTTTGGGAGAGAAGGTAGACAAAAAGAAAGAAGACAAATTTGACTCTTTCAAGAACCCTAATACGGACACATTTCATCCTGCGAGTTCTGTAAGCCAAACTGTGTTTGGCCAACGTAGCGCATGTTCTCAGCAGTCTGGCAAGGATTCACAAAGGCAAGGGTTTGATCCTGGTATTGATTTTCAGGAGTCCAGACAGAATTCATTCTGGGAGGATGGCCATGTTAGTAATGGCACTTTGGGAGATGTTGACCTGAGTGGTCTGTTGGCAAGAAAAAGTGGCGAGAAGAATAGAGACGGAATTGAGAAGCTCGAGAAGCGAGAAACAAAGATGTTGAGACAAACATCTCAACGTTCTGCAGATTGCAGAGCTGAGATGAGTGAAGCCGAAACATGTTCTGATGGCTCAGAAGTGACCAATTATCCTGGAGTGCAGAAGGAAATGTCATCAGAGTCAGCACAACGTCCTGCAAACTTGAGTCTTCAGGAAACCTCAGGAGGAATGTTCCAAATGCATGCTCAGGTTGATTGTGTACGAAAAGAAACAATGTAAGTACTAGGTAGTGCGCCCCTCAGATATCTTCCTTCTAAATTTCTATCCATTTCATAGATCAACGTGGATGCTCATTTCACTCTACACTGACAGAGAATTTCCCGGTGTTGACTTGAAAGCCCCATTGCATTTGAAAAACAAGATTCATGATGTTGGAGATCATACCAAAAGCATTCCAATGTTCCAGTCTCCTTCCATTGCAGGTCGGTTGCCCATTTCACCACGGCTCTTGCTTTAAAACCCCAATTACCTTTAACCAAAAAGTATGTCCTCATCCGTGTGTCATTATATTTCGTGATCTCTAGAGAAGGTGGGGATTGAAAAGACGGTAATAGCAGGCGTGTCACCACACAACAGTGATGTTCACTATGAGGTTATGCTTGAACGTCGTGTTCTCCAGCGGCTTTGTGTTCACAAGATATTGGTTGACACACCAACGAGGAACAAGCTAGATAAGGTAAAATCATGCTGTGTATTTCCCCCTTCCAAAAACATATGCTCTCGAATGGTTTGCATATGACTGTTAGTGGGGTCTGAGTTGCATAATATCTGTCCTGAGGATCTCCTGTTTGCTTTGTTCTGGAAGAAACTGCTCCTGGAGGTCTCGTGTTCATATGCAGCCTTACTGATGCATAATCATTGTGGAAATGCTTCATCAGATACGATGTTTTGTGCATACCATCCATTGCCCCCTCAGCAGTTGGTTAGTTTCTGAATTTGATTAAGCTTTTGACTCAGGTTGCGGGCTTGAGTATGGCGAAGGATGGATCTGTACTTCCGAGAAGTGTCTAAACAGCTAATAAGGTAGTAACACAATGTCTTGTAAGATCTCGTGTTCAAGTGCTGTTCCTGTGTGATTCATAAAATCAGGACCCCATGATGCCGTGAAGCGTGTTCAACATTAATCCATGTTACCTGCTTCAGCAAGTGATTATTAAAACTTGACACTTCTTAGAACAGAGCTGTCCGACGTCTAATTGGTCGCCTACATGTATATGCTTTTCTGGGTGAACCTGACCTGACTCTTGATTATGTTTCTTTCCTGTAAGATAAGAAGGATCACTTGCTCTGTTGATTTACTAGTTGTGAATTTCTGTCGTAAATCGGACGTACTGCTTGCAAAATTTGGCTACGACTGGGTTGTCAACTGTACCGGGCTTGTTGTGCCCGAAATCCAACATGCACAACGTGAAAAACTTGAACGTTCACAATAGTTTTCGCAATTATATAAGACATTGGACAAAGAACACGTAGACAAGAAGAAACAATAATCTCAGGCTGTGACATGATTTACCCGGTATCTCCTAGCCAGCCACACCCACACATATATAGTACTACTACTGGCTACTCTTTGCATAGTTTGTTTTGATCTGATCTTCCGGGATATAGTAGCTGCACACAAAACGATCGAGCCGTTGATCCAAAAGGAATTTGATTTGTTAACCTCAAAACAGAAGCGTGTGTAAATTCGAACTATGGTGTGGTGATCTTCTCGTGGGACGCGACGCCCCCTCCCACGATCCTCAGGGATGGACGAGCCAGTCGAACAGTACAGTCAAGCCTAGGGGTGTCAGGCGGAGGGGCAGGAGGCGTTGCCAGCTTGCCTTTTGCTGGTAAAGGCGGCTCTTTTGCACTTCAGCCCCTCAACTCTCATGGGTGTTCCAGCAGTTCACATGCACACGATCCTTTCCATTCCTTTCCCCATGGTCGCTGCTGGTTTTATTTCCTGGATTTGATATGCTTGGTCTTGTCTTGTGTATTTGTGTATTCTCCACGCGCATCGTATAGGAGTATTCACCATGACATGAAGATCGATTAATACCATGATTACCATTTCAAAAAATAAAAATAAGGATCGACTAATATTGAGCTTTGCTATAAATTTAAAACCCTGGTCTGTAGCACGGGTGGGTTGGGGAATGCAGACTTGCAGTGCACTAGGCCAGCCAGCATGGTACCGCATTGATATTTTGCGGTACGTGAGGGTTGTTTTCGAAAAAACTTCAAACCGCCTCGGGGAACGGGATGATGAACTCTGCGCATTTCCCGTCCCAAGCTCTCTCTCTTGCTCTGGAACACATCAATCCTGGACCAAGAGAAGCCAGTACAGCGAAAGAAAAAGAATGCGAGGCCGCCGCACCAATCCTTAGCCAGCCCCCATCGCAGCGAGGGAAAGGGGGAAGAGACAAGAGGGGAGACGGCGTGCGTGAGGGAGCGACAGACTCGAGTCCAAGAAAGAGAGAGAGAGAGGGAAAGGAGAGGAGAAGGGGCAGGAGTTGAAGGCCGCGACGGCGGCGGCGGCGCCCGGTTGAAGCCTGCGCCGCACCAATCCATAGCCCCCGTCGCAGTGAGGGGTCGAAAAGGGAAGAGACACGAGGAGGCGGCGCCGTGGGAGCCTCGGCGTGAACCGGCCCTGTCCAAGAAAAAGACAGAGATAGGAGAAGGGGGCGGAGTTGGAGGCGGCGGTTGAGGTTAGCCAGCGGCCAAGAAGAGGCGCCTCGCGTCCCGATGGCCGGCGGGGAGAAGAAGAGTAGGAGGCGGAAGAAGAGGCATAGGGGGCGTTCGCCTTCAACATCGGCCTCGCCGGTGGACATCTCCAAGGAACCGGTACAAGCGAAAGGAGGACACAGGGGAGTCGCTGTTTTCCGCTCCGAGGTACACAGATTCATCCCTCTGTAGAATCAAGTTCTTCAAATAACCTGTGTTTTGGATACATTGGTTCCGCACACAGCCTATATTCAGTTTCCTCTTGGTTCACTTCCAAAAGTTGATTTTTTTTAGCAAATGCATGGATGCTCATCATGATATGACTGAGATGTGCAGTTGCAAGTTTGTTCCTAAGCTTTACCAAATTTGTTTGTTGGTAGAAGATGTGTATTGGCATGCTTTTGCACCAAAAATTGCAAGTCTACATGTTATATCATGGTCTTTTTCGAAAGCTATTGCACAATTTTGAAGTGGCTTCTATGTAGACCGAGATAATAAGGGGGTGCATGCAACCCAGCTGATATGCTCAAAGAGTCTTGAACTTATAGAAACGCTAGTTACGAATCTCATTGTCAGGTGTTTCTTGAATATGTTCTTTCCCCCGATCACCTGCCGCTAGCCTCAGTGCGTGATATTATGATCTGCCTCTCTGCAAATTTTACTTGGTATCTGGCATCATATCATCCTCGAAATACAAATTGATGTCACCATGTACATCTGAGTTCCGCTTGTGTCGATTATGCTTGATTAATCTTAGCTGAAACATACTCATTTTGGTATGTTGCTCAGTGGTCGTCATTCTTGTTGTTAGGAACTAATTTTGGTGTGACCTTGCTTCCATGAAAACATTTTCCCAGCTCACAAGAATGACATAGAGTATGTAATGTAGGTCTAAAGTTCTCAGTTTTTTTTTTCCGCCTTCCATACCAGTTCAAGTCCAATTCATCTAAACACGCCTTAATTGATACCGTACCAATACTCCCTATTTGCAACAGGTCCCTGGTGGGTTGCCAGATTATGAATGGGGTTGGCACAATGCCTTATTTCGAGGAGGGGAAACCAATGCCACTGTAGACATTATGGCCCCATTTCGTAATCAGTTGCTCGACACATGCTTTCTCTGCGCCATTTTGTATGCGGCTGAGCAGGATATCCTCAGATGGTTAGCGATTGAAGATCCCGACCGGCACCCACAGATCTGTTTTGATTTTGACACCTACGTGACACAGTATGAGTGCGAGGTCGATGCCCTTCTAGGGCAGGATCTGAGGTTTTTGTACCATACCCTGTATGACAGGCCTAGGAATGCACTGAAGGTCTTCCAAAGAGATGGAGTCAGGGCATACTCAAAATCAAATGAATGGCTTGGTGGGAGGATGATTAAGATCTCAAAGTTTCAGTTTCATAAAGATATGATATTTTCAGATTTTGAAAATATTATAGCTGGTGGCGGCTCAGTTATCGGTGGGTTCCCATTTGGTCCAGAGTTCAAAAGATTAGGACCAGATGAAATCTATGAGTTCAGTCCGGTTCACATAGAGAGACAGCCAGCTGGTTCCCACATGGTACAGTTCCTTGGTACAGGCATTCGTGTTGGGAGAGAATTCCTTGTTTTCTTGAACTCCAACAAAAATATTGGGAAGGATGGTGTCGGCAAAATATACTTCGATCAGATTTACAATGGTGTTTACACTTTGGAGTGCCGTGCTCCACCAGCGCCCTGAGCCCTACTGCTCCCACCAAATCCTTGTCCCAGGTTAGCTTATTAACATGGAAATGACTGAGTGGATTTTATCTTGTGGAAATCAATTAGTCAAGATGTATTTGATTAGTTTCTAATACTGTTTTGGTCGGTTGCATTTACAGGTTGGAAAATGTAACAGATGTGATGATGATCCAACCTTTTCTTCTCGTCACCAAGCATTGTGGCCTCGAGGAGGTTCTTGTGTAGCTACATGGAATCACTGACCGCAATCAAACAATATCCACAAGATGATGGCACTAAAGGGAAGGCCACGGTCGATTTTTCAATCCAAGCAATGAGAAGAAGGTGCAACCTGTTGGTTCATTTCAGGTGGATCCACTGGCGATGGCTTGCGCCGTGGCCTGGCTGGGTTAAACTCAACGTTGATGGCTCACATAAGCAGGAAGATGGTGTTGGGGGCACTGGGATGGTGCTTCGAGACCCAGCAGGTTCAGATCTTGTGTCGGCGTGCCGTTATCTCTTCGCTTGCAGCAGTGCGCTAGAAGCTGAACTTGGTGCCATGATGGAGGGCACTGCACTTGCGAAGCAGTGGTCAAGCCATCTAGTGATTGTGAAGCAGTGAGATTGGTAAACCAAACTGGGGAAGACAGATCAGCGATGGCCTTCCTCTTCCAGGAGATCAAGCGGCTGCTTCAGGGGACACAGGAAGCTAGGGTAGTGTTAATTAAACGTGAGCAGAATTCAGTCAGTAATGAGCTAGCTTCTTTAGGGCGTACCTCTAGGTGCACCCAGGTCTGGCCGCGGTCAGGGCCGGTGAACGTTATGGCATTGTGCCAAAGAGATTGTAATGCTTTGATTTAATCAATATATCTCAATTCGCAAAGAAAGGATGGTTGGGTTCGGTCTGCAACAGCGGCATTGACACAACATTTTCTTTTATGCTTTTCCGATTTTATGTATGAATGCATGTTTGCATGTGTTCTGATTTTCATTTCCAGCTACTGGTTCAGGTCATCCAAACCTTTCGTCCTCCCCTGAGTTTCTCTTTGTGTTACAGCAGAGAGGATGAACCGTGATACTTGCGGTAATGTGTGACTCATAGATTCTTCACATAACCAAATATTTTAATTGTCTTGAAAGGCTATGGAAGAAGAAAAATCTTTATGATATGGGTACACTCACTCGATGCTTTGTTCCTAGTAATGTACAAATATTTGTCTCTATCTAATTGTTCCACTTATAGTTTGAGCCAAACGCCTCATTCACACACAGGTTACTTTCTCATATAACATGCTAATTCCTGTTTATTAGCTTGGTGGACGGAACTCTAAGCTGACATTGGAGCATCGCCGGATGAGTCCATTTGTCAACAAGATACCAACATTAATATTGGGAAGGGATCTATCTCATGGCTCCACAGGCCTATCAGATATACCATCAAGTTACGGAGTGTATTTTCTTCTCTCTTTTCAATTATTTGCATCAAGCTAATATATAGTACTTTATATGCATCGAGTACTCTTATAAGCAGTTGCACAGTTCATATTGTTGAAGTATATGTGGAAAGCCCAACAGTATAAATAGGAATCTGAAGACGCATTCGTGAATTATGTTCATTTTAATCATTTGCACATGATACTATTTCCTTGTTTCTTTCCTTTTGTTAAATATTCCAGTTTTCATAAATTCGTAAACCCCAAACTCTGATGTGGTTTTGCAGATCTCCAAGAATCAACACCGGCGAAAGCACAAACAGTATATCTCATCATCTGGTCCAGCTAACAGCTCTGGTACTATGAATACTACGGCCCCTTCCCCAGCTTGGCATCCTCAATCCCTTCCACGAACACCATATCAATGCCACTGATGCATCATAATGCCAGTATATCGAGTCCTTCAGTTGTTTTTGGTGCCACAGGGATGAGGGAGTCACCAACTGACCAGATTGTAAGTTGTTCACTAGTTCAAAGTATTTGGACAAACAGATAATATTAGCCAACATTGATGTTCTTGAGCTAGCTAGAAATATCTCTTTGGTTGATAGTTTTGTGCCTTGACTTCTGTAGGTTGACATGTATTGTTTTCTGGAGGATGACTGGTTGGGACATAAGGTGGACTCGTTCTTGTCACGTGGTGATTCTGCAGGTCGGAGCGATGCTCGAAGTCATTTTATGGCTTGTACTAAAGGTGTGATACTCTGGTCCAGCTGTTTATCAAAATGATTATGACAATTATCAGCACTGGTTCCCTTGGTCAGTAGTGTATAGTATCATAAAGCATCACTGTTTGTTAAACATGGCCAATCGGGTAAACTCAACGAGGTTGACATTAGCATGAAAACCAAGTGCCGGAATTAACTAACTTTAGAATTAAGTTATGTTGGTTCACTGTGTTATATTTACACTATGTTAAATCCTATCATAGTTTTTATTTGTGTTCAATTTTGCGTATGTTTTACGCAGGGTTCACTTTACGAGAGATTTATTCAGCTGGAACAAGCACAAAGAAGGTTGCATGCTTTCACTTCTCATCAGATGGGAAACTACTTGCTACTGGGGTTCGTGATATGAAGGTAAACATGCATATTCATAATAATTACAGTACTCATTCAAATGGATATTGTACGAGTTGTGGAGTCTTGCATGTAAGTTCAATTATTGGTTCTTTCTGACAACATTAGAAGTTTCTACAACGACTGTACGTTACATAATGTTCAGGTTCTTTTGTTATGATCTCTATAGTTTCCTTCTTTATTCATGTCGTTAATTTGTAAAATAAATGGCATTTATTTTCTTTTTACTGCCCAGTTGGGTAGGTTGCCAGTAGAGTGTGCTGCATTATGAGATTGGAATGAAGAAGTTGGAATGATGCTTCATTCGACTTTCACACATCCAAATGCCCCAAACTGGAGTACTGAGGGGGTAAATTTCTCATGCAAAAATTGAAGATATAACGACAATGGTGTGTTATTTTCTGCTCTTCTGCTGTTTTCGTACTGGATATTGTTTGAAAGCTAAGCCATCTTTTGTTCTTCAGTCCTGAATTTGTCCATTGAGTGTTATTGTAAGTTGTGGTTACTTATGCATGACACCACATTTACAATGAGATAACCATGACTTATTTATGTGAGGTTTCTTAGGTGCCCAACTCGTGAAAATCATACAACAAAGTTGTTCAAGCACCGACCAGCTGAGAACAAACTACAAACTGTAGGGTAAGATGATCATCCAGAGATAATATATGCCCTGACCTGATAAGAATGCTACCCAGCAATACTCATCATGAGGCCATATGTGGTATGCACTACCAGTTCGGTGACAAAACATAGTATGAACAACCCTGAATTGTAACCAAACTCTGCATTTTTACTGGATAATTGGTAGAAATCACCGAGGAATTCTGACATCATCTGTACCCATCTGGATAGTTCGGTGACAGAAATTTAAGAAAACTTATTTTGACATCATCAGCGCATGTTAAAAAAAGAGAGACGAATTCTGCTGAACCATGGTAAGTTCTTCCTTCTTCTCTGGTAATATGTATAATTGGTATGCTCTTCTAGTGTCTAGTGCTTCTGTTAATGTGTTGGATGTTCCATCAAATGGTAAGTTTAACTGTACCCAGATTGACCATACATCGGTGCATGGCAATTGAACAAGCTAATCAATCTAGTAGAAAAAGACGTGTACCATAACTTCATTCTACAGTATTACTGAGTAGTAAGTTTTTAGACGGCTTTCTACTGCTAGCCCGTGAATAAGCGTTAAAACAAAACTTCTCTGTGACATCGTTTTAAGTTGAGAATAAAATTTCCATGACCTATATTGTTTGATCGTAGGAAATATGTCATAAAGAGAGCGCGATGCTGTATTCAAGCAGGAGTCTTTGTAACCTGCTCATGGGTGATGGTGAAGGTGCTTTGTCAGATGCTCTCGGGTGCAGAATGTTGGGACCTGATTGGGCAAAAGCTTGCTACCCTCAGGCTGCGGCTCTCATTCTACTCAAGGTGCATCTAGCTTGGCGGCATGTTCAGTTAGTATTTCAAATTGATCTTAGAGCAGTCAGGTCACGTTCCTTGGTGGAATCATGTGGTCATTGGAGTTCCATATAGGTCTTTATTTATGTTAGAGCTGAGATTTCCATCCCATCCGGTTGAATTTTGCAGGAAGGCTAGGGAACTCATGATGATCCCTCCAGTGGAAGGTACCTACTTACTGAGGCGCGGGCGTACGCATTGGATTGCAGTCTGGAAAATTTTCTTTTCTTTTCTTTTTGAGGAAAAAAGCCTTGCCATCCTGACTACAGTTGGTCAGGAAGACCAAATACAGTTAGGCTGCAACATATTCCACTTTTCACTAAAGTAGAGCTTAACTTCTAATCCTTGTATTTCCATAGGAAATTCATGCATATCTTGCGTCTGCAGACTGCTAATACGACTCCGTATGAAATACCCGTGGATTGTACTGCCCGTATGCAATTTATATTTTATTGTATTTTGCACGACTACTCTTGCGTTTATAATTGGGGTCACAGCCGCTTCCTCTTCTTCCAATAGTTATGTGACACATGGACACCAACACCCAACAAAGGAGTTGACAGCTCCGATTTTTCTGGACGTGCTGTTTTCGAGACTGAGCTTCCTGGCCAATTTCTGTGTTGTATCAACTTCCTTGTGATGTGAACTTCAAAAAAAAATCCTTGTGATGCTATTACCAAGGAGATCAGTTGCAACTGAACAAAAAGAAAACATAATCGAAATTGGAAAGTGAAATCGAAGCAGAAATAGATGGTAAAAAAATAGAATGAAAACTTGAAATGCAAATAAAAGTGCAACTGATAGAAAATATAGAATAAGAAAGTATACAAAAAAAAGAAATGGATGTTGTAGACATAGAAGTAGATACATACCTACTAAGAAAATGAACTTCTGTTTTCTGTTCCAAATCCAACAATTTTGTTAGTCCTATTCTCCTTTTTCTTTCTTTGTGCACAAATTATCAATGTTTTTTTTTTCAGAGAATGTCGGCTCTTTATTGCTTAAATAACATTACAAAGTCATACGACGTCAACCTCAAGGTCATGTAGTCGTACCGGCGATGAGTGCTACAGGGGGTGTCACCTCCGTAGTTCTACATGTGTCCGGTGAAGACGGCGTTCCCCCGGTTCCGGTCCAGCGGCAGCAGCGGAAGAAGAATGGCGCGAACCGAAGAACCAGCGGCACGACAACGTGCGTATGGTGGAGAACCCTCTACCCTTGCACGACTCTGAATGGCGGAACCACGCTCGAGGTTGAGAGAGAACTAGAGGAATTGAATGCCCATTGGGGAGGAGGACCCCCCCCCCCCTTATATAGGCTGAGGAGGGAGGCCCCACCACCCTCACTGGCCAGGCAATGTGGGACTATTCCCACATGGCCGGTCACCAAGGGGCTGCCGCCGGCCACTAGGTGGGCCCCACGTGGGGTGCCCCTCCTTGGCCCGCAACACGCCTGTCTGGTGAGTATGTTGTCAGACCTGGGAAAATTCCGCGAAGCATATGTTGCCAGACCTAGGAAAATTCCGCGAAGCATCGAGTCGCTGCTCGGGTTTTCTCAAAAGCTTTTGGAAAGGCGTTTCTAGTCTCCCCTTCGCCTAGGATGCTTGTGTGTGTGGGGGTGGGGGTGGGGGGGGGGGGAGGAGCCGGAGACGAGTTAGTCCGACTACTGGCTCATCTTAAAACCCGCCTTCTGGTCCAGCTGGCCTCCTCCTTGGGGCGCAGCCCCCTCTTGGGCCTCCCCTTCGGGTGAGGCCCATTTAGGTGGGCTGCCCCAAAAATTAATTAAAATATTTATCTAATTATTAATTGCATTAATTAATATTAAATACATATTATTTAATTTCTCTCGCTCCGAAACACCTTTCGTAGCCCTCCGATCACCATCGGATATTTTTCGAAACGATTCCGGTTCTCTTTTCTCTTTGGTACCGAATCAAGCCCTAAGCGTCGTATACCCTTAAGTGTTCCATCCTACGGTTCGGGATCACTCCAGACATGATCGAGACACTTCTCCGATCAATGACCAACAGCGGGATCTGGAAATCCATGATGTCCCCTGTGTGTTCCACGAATAAACTTATCACTTGAACCTTAAACGTTGAGTCCTAGTCCCTTTGCCTCACGATACCTAGTTTGTCTGAGATCCGATCTCGTTACCGACAAACATATTTACTCGTTCTGTGATATTATATCCTCGTGATCTCATCACAGGATTGCAAGCTCCTTTAGATATAATCTCACCGAGTGGACCCAAAAGTATATGTCCGTCATACGGATGGGTAAATCCCGATCTGGATGCATACGCCTCAACCTATTCCTTCAGGAAACCTGAGAGACACCTTTACGATCACCCTGTTACCCCTAGTAGGAAAAAGCCTACTGGCAGCGTGCCACTTTTGCCTATTGGCAGCAGGCCCCCGCACGCTGCTGGTCCTACGCCACTACTAAACCGTACTGGCAGCATGCGGAAAGCGCCCGCTGCCAGTACCAAACTTAGTGGCAGTGTGCTCCGGCCGCACCCGCTGCCAGTATTAAATATGATGGAAGCGTGCTTCCGCCCCCACATGCTGCCACTAGTTTCACCCACCTGAAACGTGCTCTGTCGTGACACACTGCAGGTTCTTCTGTTTTTCTATAGCGTTTCCTGCAACTGCACGCTGCTACTAAATGTTTTTCGAATTTTATTTCCGATTTAATTTTATATTCTCTTGTGTCGCTGGCTCGACATTATGACGATCATCCACCACATTTCTTGGACCTACTGCTTCGGGGTTGCTCTTACCCAAGATAGATGGCGGTAGTGTCGGCCTGGTTGGTGTTCTATGTAGTGTGTCGCCATCCACACGGATTTGTCTCTTCGGCCATTGCAACAAATAACCCTTGCAAACGGTTAGCGTTTGAGGGTTCTCATCCTGATCACCGGGTTGATCAGGAGGAACCATATTGTCGTAACCCGTTAAGGGACGAACCAAATTTACCCTAAGCATGTCAGGGGGCATTTGCTTGTAGTGGAACATCCGATCTTGTGGTCTAATGATTAAACCCTTAGCAACATCAACCAACTGATCATTTAGCAGAGTGCATGGAGTTTCCTCGGCCTGAAGAAATATGAAGGGCGTCAGGGATTCGATCTACGAGGGCAAGCAAGTAAAGGTAGAAGAAATATGTTAAGCCTATGACGCTTAATTAATTAGTTACCATGGGGGCTTCGAGTTGTGCTAATGTCGATGCACCGCCGCTAGGCATGCAAGAGAAGAAGAGGGGCTTAATTAATTAGTTAGTTACCAAAGGGATTTCCAGACGAACTCCGCCTCGCCTTTTTCAGCTTCATGGTTCGGACGAGAACATCCAGCCACGTCTTCAGGGTTTCCCGACATCACGAAAGTTTAAAATTAAATTCTACACTTAAAATTCTCATAGTTAGTAGATAGCACACTAAAAATTCACTTAAGCAAATATATGAGATTTTTTTAGATTACTTCAATATGTCCTATTTTTTACAAAATTAATAGAAAATTTTGGCATGACCTTTGCTAAAAATAGGACATATCAAGTGCACGAAATTTGCCGGAACGGAAGTTAATCAACATTCCGGCAAAACATGGGACTCGTTCCTTGCAAACATATATAACTATCTATTTTTCATCGAGATATCTCATACACAATTGCAATAACCATGCAGCAAGCAATAACCATCTCATATTGTTGAAAACCCCGAATTAAACAATTCCTAAAAATCCTAAAAACCCTAAAAATCCTAACCATGCAGCAAGCAATATCTATTTTTCAATGAACCCTAAAAATCCTAATTAAGCAATTCCTACACACTAAAAACCCTAATTAAGCAATCGAATTCTATTGTTTACAGCTAGGGGCGGGCGGAAGGGGAATGACAGATCGAGCTCACAGCAGCGGGGATGGCGAGGCGGGCGGCCGGAGACGAGGACGGGGACGTCGGGGCTCGGGGACGAGGACGAGGCCGGGCACGACGGGCGGCCGGAGACGAGGAAGGGGACGACGTGGCTCGGGTACGAGGACAAGGCCGGGCACGGCGGCCGGCCAGAGACGAGACGACGAGGTTAGGGACGGCGGGGCGGGCCCGGCCCACAGCAACGGCGAGGCGGAGCGGGGCTCGAGGACGGTGGAGCGGCGGTGACGGCGAGGCGCCCGTGGGGAGATTGAGAGATTTGGGGGAGCTAGATATTTAGAACTGTCGGGCAGCAAGGGCCGGCCTGGCCGGGGTGTTAAGTAAGAGATAGTGGCAGCGTTCCCCGTCAGATAGCGCAGCGTGCACCGGAACATAGTGGCAGCGCGCGGCAGTGTAAGCCCGCTGCCACTACCTTAGTGGCAGCGTGTGTGTAGCTTGGTGCTTATGATATGATCACACGTTTCCTGGGGAACCCAAAGAGGAAGGTATGATGCAGTAGAGCAGCAGTTTCCCTTGGTTACAAAACCAAGGTTGTCAGATCCAGTAGGACTTGGAGAAGGCTGAGCGAGGTGTCAATCTACTCTGGCGCTTGTAGATTAACGCGGACCTGCACACAATCACAAACAAACACTTTGCCCCCAACGAAACAGAGAGGTTGTCAATCTCTCCGGGTTGCCGAATGAAGGGGTCGCAGTATAGAAAACAAAAAATTTCCTACGCAACAAGCGGAATAAACCCCAAGGATCTAGATCTACTAGATGGAGGTAGCGAAGATGAGATCCAATCTCTTACCTCGAAGAACGTTCAAAGCGTTTTGTCGATGCAGGGGTTGTCTGTCGATCCCGCAACTAGACTCATCTAGTCGCGAGGAGATGTAATTCCTGAAGATCCAATCCGATGAAGTGCCACAAGGGGTAGCACCTCCGCGGTATCCACACGTACGGCTCGATGTAGATCTCGCCTTCTTGATCCCGCAAGCAGATGGAGATGGCTAGATGGATCTCGGCACCACGACGGTTGTGGTGGCGTTGATGGTGGTAGATCTCCACGAGCATGGCTTCACCAAACCAAGCAAGAGGAGAGGGAGAGGAGGAGGTGCAAGCAGCAGCCCTACACTAGGGTGGTGCGGCTAGGGCATGGAGGTGGGGTGGTGGCGGGCAGCCCTCCGGGGAGAAGAGGTTGGCGCCGGCTATATGGAGGTGAAGGGGCGGCGGCTAGGGCGCCAAGGGAGGGGTGCGGCTTGGGCAGCCCATGGGTGGTGCGCACCCCTCCCCTCCCCTCCTTTTATATGGGGCGGCTAGGGTTAGGTCAAGGGCTGGCCGCCCCCCCCCTTACCTTGGCCCCCAAGTGGGGCGCCCACCTTTGGGCCTCTTGGCCGTTTGGCCCATATGGGCCCTTGTGTGGTGCAGCTGGCCCAAGTGGCCAGCTGCACCCCTTTGGTCCATGTGGGCCCCATATCTTAGTGGGTCCCACTTCTAGACTCCTCTAGAACTTTCTAGAATATTCCGGAACCCTTCCAGAAAATCTCGGAACTTTTCCGATACCTCGGAAACCACTTTCCTTATATGAATCTTATTCTCCGGACCACTCCGGAACTCCTCGTGATGTCCGGGATCCCATCCGAGACTCGAATCACCATTCATACATACCATCAATTATCTCATCGCTAACCCTAGCTACATCGGAGCGTTAAGTGTGTGACCCTACGGGTTCGAGAACATGCAGACATGATCATCAATAATCAATAGCGGGACCGGGATGCCCATATTGACTCCTACATATTCAACGAAGTTCCTTATCGATTGAACCACGATGCCGGAGATTCTTAATCTCGTATACGATTCCCTTTGTCTCACCGATATTTAATTTGCCCGAGATTTGATGTCGATATCTCCATATCTAGTTTATCTCGTTACCTGTGGCAAATTCTCTTTACTCGTCCATAATATAGGATCTCCGTGATTAACACTTAATCACATGGTTGCAACCTTTCTGATGCTATATTACCGAGAGGGCCCAGAGATATCTTTTCCGTCACAAGGAAGGACAAATCCCACTCTTGATTCATGTCACCCAACAACCTACCATCGGAGATACCTGAAAGCCACCTTTATAATCACCCAGTTACGAAGTGACGTTTGATGTCCACAAAGTATTCCTCCGGTAAACGGGAGTGACATAATCTCATGGTCTAAGGAAACTATACTTGGCATACTAAAAGTGTTGGCAATGAAACTGTGTGACACGATCAATTGCAACTCTTTATTATTGGGTCTTGTCCATCACATCATTACTCCTAATGATATGACTCCGTTATCAAGTGACTATAACAAGTCCATGGTTAGGAAACTCTAACCATCTCTTGACTAACGAACTAGTCCGGTAGAGGCTTACTAGGGACACCTGTGTTTATATTCCACACATGTATTATGTTTCCTTAATACAATTATAGCATGGATAATAAACTATTATCATAAACATGAATATGCTAATAAACCATTTTATTATTGCCTCTAGGGCATATTCCCAACAGTCTCCCACTTGCACTAGAGTCAATAATCTAGTTTACATTTTCTCGATCCAACACTCATGGTGTCTAACACTCATGGAGTCTCGGTGCTGATCATGTTTGCTCGTGGAAGAGGTTCTGTCCGTGTACTGTACTATACAGTTCTCTATGTTCTTTGCAAAACGTTAACGTCACCTAATTTGACATTACTTTATCATTCATGATAAACTTCTTATCATCCATGATAAACTCATCATCATATGATGAATAATATGTTTGGTTAAGAGTGAGATATTTGTTCCCTTTATGCCTACATGACGTATGATCAGTCAAGAACTTTCACATAGCATGTGCACCCGGAACTCACTCAATCTTGAAAAAAATTTCTCAAACCAAATATTATATCTTTTAATCCTTGAATTAATCATATACTCCTATATGTTGTAGACTCACACAAATCGACAGTGCAATCATGTCACTTCGATATTTCCGATCATGCTTTCGCTGCGCTTCTGCTATTATGAGATCCCCAATCTAGTTTGGTTTTATGACTTCAACCAAGTCTACCAATCTCTAGATTCTTTATCTCATCTATGTTAAAATGACTCCTCATTAACATTCTTCTAACCAAGAACTTGGGTCACATATCGTCAAATACAAACATGGTTCTTATATGTTTAGTCCTATGAACAATTCATAGCGACCAACATATCCTCCAACCATCATTTTGTACTGAGTTATCAACTCAATGTTTCACCTATTTCTCACAAGCAAATGAACCTTTCTTCTCTTGTTTTATTTTGAACTCCTTCAAAATCTTACTTAGGTTAAACATCCTGACATAACGCTTTATCAAACATATCTATCCTCCATAGATACATCCATCTCCATGGATATTTGACGTTCAAACTAACTTCATAAGTTATACGTTGGTTCCTGACTCATTTACAACATTTATGAAATCTCCATTTCACTCAAACAAGATGTTGTAAACTCCCACTCAAATATACACCATACACATATTAAATTGTGAAACCACTTTGGCTCCCACTCAGAAATATGTTATCTTTATTTGACCATGATTAACTAGCTCCCACTCAAACATATGTCTCCACATATTTTGATCATGGAAAATAGTTTCTGCTCTAACTTAATATATGTCACCACATATGTTAATTAGATCCACTCGGTTTCTTATGCACTTTCTCGATATTTTGGACCCTCCAAAATTCTTAATCTTAAATCGAGAACTCTATACGAACACTAGTACTTTGCTAGCATCTATCCTTGACTTTAAGCACAACTACACCATGTAGTTTAACAACATTGAATATGTTAAAGAGCTTTACCTCTTGTGCTTTTGTCCAGTAAGTTTTATTTATTCCTTACAAACCCTTTTGAAGAATAAATATGTGAAACAACGCTTTCACAAAATCAAGTAACAATTACTTTGTGATTCAAACTT